>CAKNWW010334690.1:0-20400 GCA_932074435.1 Andricus kollari
TTTTTTTAACAATTAAAAATCACTCACTTGTTCCTTTCCATAGGGAAGATGGAGTAAAGTTTAGTTTTTTCGTATCTCTTATACCATGTCGCTGAGTATTCAGTATTTCCTTATCTCAGAACGAATACCATATATTGCTTACAGAATAAAATTTAATTGCTCTAAGAAAAATATAGTCCTTGAAATATAAGAATATTAAATTAGATTAAAATCAAATTCAAAATCCCTTGAACATCCAACACTCAAGTAAATGTATAGAATTCCTGAAAATGAAACAAGAATCCAACCTAAAAGCCAAACAAAAGTTTATTTCTTTGGACAAAAATAAAAAAAGAGGAAAGATAAATGAGAAGTTAAACAACCAAATCCCCTTCCTTCTCTTTTTTATTTCTTTCGTCTTTTGTATTTTTATTACTATCAAATCACAATAAAAAAGCATTATTAATATGCACCAACGTTTTGGTGCTCACACAGCACCCTTCTCAAGGTAAGAAAAAGTAGAACAGGTGGGAACAGCGGCGAAACTACGACGTTATCTCCTCGATACCTGAAAACTATGTGTGGGTCAAATGGTAAATCCGTTATAAACAAACGAGAAATAAGAGAAAGTCTATATTCATGAAATATCTATTGCTAAATGTAATTAATCATACTAGAATAACTTTTGCTTAATTTATGCAAATCAGTTTTAAAGTTAATAGAAAACTTAGTATGTTTTTTAATATAAAGCATTTCCATGAATTTTCTCTTTCTCTCATTAATTTCACTATGTAAAATATCAACATTATCCCAGTCAAAGTCATGATCAACATCAACAAACCCTCTCGTATATCTAGCAAGAACACTCTTATAACAACGTTCCAAACGAACATCACTTTTGCGTTCCTCCATCCCAGTATTAAGAAGTCTGCCATTCTGTCCCACATAAGTCATCTTACAGATCTTGCAAGTGATCTTGTAAACAACACCACCTTTTTCAAATTTATCTAAATTAGAGCAAGTCGACAAATACGTATATCTAGGTAGCCTATTCACAAGCGACGGAAAAATAGATGGGGAGTTAGATAGGCGCATTAATGAGTGTAAGAAGGTTATCGGTAGAGCAGGGTCCATTCTCAGAAATAAAAACAAATCAAAAGATACTAAAATGAACGTATATAAAGCTTTAATTGTACCGGTTATACTATACGGTAGCAAGACATGGACATGTCAAGAAAAGGACATGAGTAAAATTAACGCGATTGGCATGAAAGCTCTGCGCACAATATGCGGGAAAACACTGATGGACAAAGTGCGAAACGGGATAATCCTCAATGATTGTGGTACAGGGGAGACACTAATTGATATATGGGAAAGAAATCAGTTAATGTGGTTCGGACATCTTGAAAGAGTGAAAGATGAACGACTGACCAAACAGGTGTATAAAGAAAAGTAAATGGCAAAATGCCTAGAGGTAGACCGCCGAAAGCATGGATAGAGTCTGTGAATGAGACATTAATCCGAAAATACATAAGAAGCCATACAATCAGGAGAGCTTGCATACAAAAATGCATGGACGTGAATGAAGCTGGGCTAGTATGCAGGGACAGAAAAGTTTGGCGACAAATAGTTTATAAAAAGAATGTGAGTAGAGTGAATGATGCCTGAAATAAAGACCTTGGATACTAATGGGCCCAAGTGGGGAGCCACACAAAGCAATTTTGTGAGACTCTCCACGTGGTGTGATCGCTAGGGAGATTGATCAGCAACCTGGGTCGGAGCAGTGTTGCGGAATGAACGTGTTATTTTAATAAATAACACGAGAATTCTAGATCAATCTAAAATATCTATACCTTACACCTATATACCTATTTATCCTATACCAATATACCCATACACACACTACTACAAGAAGGAATAAAAAATGTATTAAAAGAACTATATTCTCTCAATTCCTTCTGATTCTCTGTGGATAAAATGTTACTTTGTTTGTTTTTGATTTGTTGAATTCTAATTGTGATATGTTGCTCAATTAACTTTTTTGCCTAATGCTTAAGAAAAAGGATATTCCTAACAATATTCAAATTGTCTTTGTGAAATGAAATGTGGGACAAACCTACAGCTCTGTCAACTAAGTTTTTGATTACTGCAATTTTGTTTTGAAAAGCATGAGCCAAAAGAAATGTAAAATTCTACCTGTATATGTACCTTTCCTACACCAATTGATAATAATATTATTACCCTGACATTTAATTACTTCGATGTCCAAAAAACTGATTTTATTATTTTTCTCTATTTCATGGGTAAATTGAAGTTTTGGATGAAAACTGTTAAAAGCATCAATAACTGCCGGCAGCTTTGCTAAAGGAAAACATAATAAGGTGTCATCAACACACCGAAAGTAAAAGGACAAAACAAAATCTAGCTTCTTGCAAGCAAAAACTTTCAAATATTTCATAACTATTTCTGCTAAAATCGGAGAAATGACTGAACCTATGAGAGTACCAAACTTTTTCCTATAAAAAGATCCATTGAATTTAAAATAAATTGAGTTCATAATAAAAGCTGTCCCTTTGATAAAATCTTTTCGACTCAATCGAGTACGTGTTTTTATATTGTCCCGTCTATTTAAAATTGCCTGTTTAACTAATTCAAAGGGTATACTTGGAAACATTGCAACA
Organism: Andricus kollari; assembly: GCA_932074435.1. Taxonomy (NCBI): domain Eukaryota; kingdom Metazoa; phylum Arthropoda; class Insecta; order Hymenoptera; family Cynipidae; genus Andricus; species Andricus kollari. The sequence goes on from CAKNWW010334690.1 coordinate 2,661, forward strand.
ACATCCAAAGAAATCATTACATGGTCATCAGGAACAGTTTTTTGAATAATAATTTTTTGGAATTCCCAGCTATTTTGAATATTGAATTTTGAAGTTGTAATATAGTCTTTGAGTATCAAATTAAAGTTTTATTCTAAAAATTTCGCGGGAGTGTTAATAGTTGAAATAAACATTCTCAAAGGATAACCTTCTTTATAAATCTTTCTCAAACCATAACATCTTGCAAGAACTGTGTCTTCGGTATTTATATCAGTTCATCTTATATCTCTTCCTAATTGTCTAGAATCTTGAAAGTGTCTCTTTTTAATTGTTCCAACAGATTTTCACTCAATAAATTAATGTTATCAGGATTGGAAAGTAAATCCCCTATATCCCTAATATAATCTGATTTCTTCATACAAACTGTAATATTGCCCTTATCAGCATTAGTGCAAATTATATCAGGGTTCTTTTTAAGGAAACTTTTTGTTTCCATGAAACCTTCAGAAATTTTACGATCAATGCTACTAATGTGCAAACAATTTTTATCAACAAAGCTGTTTGATAAGTGTAAAACCGTGTTCGAAAAATCTTGTTGATCTAATATTGGAATTTGGTGTATACTTGATTCAACATCTTTGACTACCGCCATAATTTGTTTCTTTTCACTTTTTATCACATGGTTAATAAAATCTTTACATAATCTGAGAATATCTGTAACTGAATCAGGAATTTGAATATCTGCCAAATTTATAAACAAAGGATCCCTATCTTCCTCTTCAAAAATCTTTTTAAATTTAATTTTTGCTCTTGAAAAGATACTTCTAACTCACTTCTAATTCGGGAAATTTTTAATTAAAAAAAAATGAACGTGATTTGATACATTCTTGATCAGTCGATTTAACATGGAGAGTTTGAAATTCTTTAAATAATGTTCAAATTGTATATTGCAAAAATTACTGTGAAAAGCAAAATCTCGAAATTTCTTATACAAGAAAAATATTTGTTCAGGTGAAAGATCATTTCTTCGACCATATGCAACTTTGATCTAATTAAAAAACATAATGTTAAAAAAGGTGGGTTAGAAATGACCTCCAATCCAAGTCAGCTAAGTTGAAATTAAGGAATCTTAAATTAGATTAAAATCAAATTCAAAATCCCATTTAACGTCCAACACTCAAGTCAATGTACAGGATTCCTGAAAATAAAACAAGAATCCATCGATAAAATTTGGACAACCACATCACGTTTTTCACATTATGTTTTTTAATTAGATCAAAGTTGCATATGGTCGAAGAAATGATGTTTTACCTGAACAAATATTTTTCATGTATAACAAATGTCGAGATTTTGCTTTTCACAGTAATTTTTGCAATATACAATTTGAACATTATTTAAAGAATTTCTAACTCTCCATCTTGAATCGACTGATCAAGAATGTATCAAATCATGTTCATCAAATCAGTTAGAAGTATCTTTATAACAATATAAAATCATTGATTTTTTAAAACACCAGATTTTTCTTAATCGCAAATTTTTAAACAATGATAAATAACAGAACAAACTTTGTATTTTGATTGATTAACAAACTAATGTTCAAGAGCAAAATTTAAATTTACACAAGAATTTTGAAGAAGGGGATAGTATCCTTGGTTTAAAAATTTGGCAGGTATTCAAATTCCTGATTCAGTTACAGATATTCTCAAATTAGGTAAAGGTTTTAGTAACCATGTGATAAAGAGTAAATCGAAACAAATAATGGAAATAGTCAAAGATGTGGAATCAAGTGTACACAAAATTCTAATATTAGATCAACAAGATTTCCGAAAGAAGGTTTTACACTGATCAACGAGCTTTTTTGATAAGAGTTGTTTGCACATTAGTAGCATTGATAATAAAATTGCTCAAGGTTTCATGGTAACAAAAAGTTTTCTTATAAACAACACTGATATAATTTGCATAAATGCTGATAAGGGCACTATTGCAGTTTGTATGAAGCAATCAGATTACATTAGACATATGGAGGATTTACTTTCCAATCCTGAGAACTTTGATTTATTGCGTGAAAATCCGTTGAGAGAATTAAGAAGAGACACTTTCAAGATTCTAGACAATTGGAGAAAGAAAGGACTTTTAGGAAGAGATTTAAGATGAACTGATATAAAGTTTGAAGACACAGTTCTTGCAAGATGTTATAGTTTGAGAAAGATTTATACCCTTTGAATTAGTTAAACAGGCAAGTTCAAATAGATGGGACAATATAAAAACAAGTTCTCAATTAAGTCAAAAAATTCTAGCAAAGGGATAGTTTTTATTATGAACTCAACTTATTTTAAATTCAATAAATCTTTTTATAGGCAAAAGTTTGGTACTCCCATAGGTTCAGTCAATTCTCCGATATTAGCAGAAATAGTTACGGAAGATTAGGAGGTCTTTGCTTTCAAGAAGATAGATTTTGTTTTGCCCTTTTACTTTCGATATGTTGATGACTTATTATTATGTGTTCCTCTAGCAAAGTTGCAGTTTCCATTCAAAACTTCAATTTACCCATGAAATAGAGAAAAATAATAAAATAAATTTTTTGGACATAGAAGTAATTAAAAGTCAGGATGGTAATATTATTACCAACTGGTATACAAAATTTACATATTCAGGTAGAATTTTAAATTTCTTTTCGGCTCATCCTTTTCAAAACAAAACTGCAGTTATCAAAAACTTAGTTGGCAGAGCTCTAGTTTTGTCCTACATTTCGTTTCACAAAGACAATTTGAATCTTCTTAGGAATATCCTTCTTCTTAATCATTACCCACAAATTTAATTGAGCAACATATCACAATTAGAATTCAACAAATCAAAAAGAAACAAAGTCACATTTAATCTACAGATGATCAGAAGGAATTGAGAGAATATAGTTCTTTTAATACATTTGTTCTTCCTTTTTTTGATCAAAGTTCGAAAACTATTGAATTTATGTTGAAAAAATTTAATATTCATACTATTTTCGGCATACCATTTAAAATGGATTCAATGCAAGATCTGTAAGATGACTTATGTGGGACAGACTGGCAGACTTCTTAATACTGGGATGGAGGAACGCAAAAGTGATGTTCGTTTCGGACGTTGTTATAAGAGTGTTCTTGCTAGACATACGAGAGTGTTTGTTGATGTTGACCCTGCGTTTGACTGGGATAATGTTGAAATTTTACATAGTGAAAGTAATAAGAGAAAGAGAGAATTCATGGAAATGCGTTATATTAATAAAAACAAAATAAGTTGTCTATTAATTTGAAAACTGATTTGGATAAATTAAACAAAAGTTATTCTAGTATGATTAATTACATTTCGCAATAGGTTTTCATGAATCTAGACTTTCTCTTACTTGTTGTTTGTTTACAACGGCTTTACCATTTGACCCACACTTAGTTCTCAGGTATCGAGGAGATAGCGTCGTAGTTTCGTCGCTGTTACGTTACGTTGGTGAATATTATTAATGCTTTTTTATTTTCAGGAATTCTATACATTGAATATACTCCTTTTTCTTGCTAAAATTATTTCTATGTTCCGTTTCTTTTATATGCTTTAGGATTTAGAATTTATTTATTAAGTCCCTAGGGCTAAACAGCCCCCTAAGGAAAAAATTTTACATATGTTTTACAAAGAAACTGTGACAACTCTGGTCAAACGACGATTATGACGTTGGTAAAAGAAAAAGAATTAGAGATGGATAAAGATACAAATAATATATCATATTTTGAATCTGAGTGATATATGCTGATATTACCTAGTGATTGACAAAACAGATATCATTAGAGAACTTAAGACTTGATTGTTAGATAACTGGTATAAATTATGGATGGAATTGCAAAGATTTAATTATTATAATATTAAGGCGTTATAATACTACGGCGTAAAACGTCACTTGAAGTCATAAGATAAATTAAGATAAATTACAAACTACACAATTCACCAGTGCGAAATTTCGTGAGTAGAATTATCAATGCTAAATTAAAAGTTTAAGAATAGCTTTTTAATGTGATAAGGCGAAGGTGCATTTCTGTTTGATTCAGGTACCTTATTCCAAAGACGCGCTCTCCTCACCATAAAGGATCTTTGAAACTTACAAGATTTGTTATGTGGAACTGTAAGTACTGTTTTTTTGCATGAAGCCTAGACTGAGCAGGTAAAGTCACATTTCTATTTTCAAAGAGATCTAGAACATATCGAGGGGTTTTCTTATGAAGGAGATTGTAAATTAGATTGCCCATAAAAAATTGTCCTCTCTTAGCCACATTAAGAAAGCCTGCCCCTTGCCGATATAGTGTAGTGTGTTCATATTTCGGTACATTATTGATAAATCGTATGCAGGCATTAAGTGCTCGCTCGAGTTTAGAAATCAGTTCATCTGTGATATCATCGTACATAATACACCCATAATCGCAAAACGGGAGGATAAGACTCTTAAAAAGTAGGATCCGAGTTGAAGTTGGCAAGGATTCCTTGTTGCTTATAAGCTGTTGGAGTACTCTGAAGGTATTCCTCAAGATTTCAAGAATTTGCTCTTTCCAGGAGAGGGTACGTTTGAGGATGTACCCTAAATCTCTCACCAAATTAACGAAGGCAATGTCAAGGCCATCAACCTTAAAATGAGGGATGGTAGCAGTGGACGAGGAAGAGGACTGACCAATAATAATTGCTTTAGTTTCTGAAGGGTTCAGCGTTAACCTATTGTTTAGTGCCCATTGATTCAATATATAAATATTTTTCTGAACTCTGGGAATCAAACTATTAATGAAAGAGATGGGACCAGAAACATATAGTTTAAAATCGTCCGCTCTCGACCCCCACCAAATGGGACCGTTCACCCTTATCATTAAGCACTTGTAGAAAACGGTTCTTTTGTAGGATTCGCACCACGCAATTGCAGTACTGGATATATTAAAGTTACGAAGTTTATTTAAAAGAAGCTTGTGATTAACAGTATCGAAGGCTTTCGAAAAATAAAATAAAACAACTATTGTTATTTCCTTCTTTTCGATAGCGATTTTAAAGTCTGAAGTAACTTTCAGGGAGGCTGTTAATGTACTGTGCTTAGCTCGAAAGCCGGATTGTAGCGGATCGAGTAGCCTATTTGCATCTAGGTAACTCGTAAGTTGTGAATGCACAATACGTTCTAGCGGCTTAGACATAGCACAAAGTATCGAAATAGGCCGAAAATCATTAGGAGAAAAGGGACTAGGAACCTTAGAGTTATAGATGTGAAGGAGGATGGGGAAAATTACAGGAAGCGCTAGTCGAATTATCTTTATAGATATACCATCGATTCCTAAAGCGTTAGTTTTTATTTCGAAGAGTTTCTCGAAGAGAACTTCCGGTGCTATGTCTAAAAAAAAAAAAGAAATCAGTATCTCGAAATTTCGAGCTTGCCTGAACTGCTGTAAGGTGTATACCAGAGTTTGAGGAGTTTAAGGCTGGTAGATTTGTGAATGCTTTTAATAAATTATTAGATGGAAAAGTATTATATAAGCTGAGGCTTCATTATTAGGTGGAATTAGATGTAAGCGTCTAAGTAAGTGCCAGATGTTTTCATTTTTATTCTTTTTCTTTATATCGTTTTAATTATATTGATTATACGAATCCCTGATTTTGGTTTGAACTAAGTTCCTTAGCTGACGAAACTGTGCTTGTATCATTGGATTTTTGGTTCTCTTTGCCAGGCGACGCTTATTATTACTTTTTTCATAAAGTTTTTGATACATGGTTAAAAATTTCTGATTTAAGTTCTGTTCCAAAAGAGACGAAAGAGAAAGAGCACGTAATTGTCAAGTGCAACTACACTTGATGGGTGATTCGAGGTTAGCCGTGTATCTGAGACTGCTATAATATGGTACGCACAAGAGCTGAAAAATTTCAGAACTCATGAATGTGAGCCAAAAGGGACTGGGCATTAACATGGCAAATATTTAAAGAATCTATCATAAACTGAGAATAAACTTAGCTGCATAACAAGAATAAGCGTAAATGGATTCAAAAATACCCCAGCATAGGATGTACGGATTATTTATAACGAAAAAAGTTACCAGCACCCAACTCAGTCCAACCTTCATACTAAAAATTCTAATCAATAGGGGATGATAAGAGTTAAAAGTGCTTCTACTCTGAAAAAATAATGTATAGAGAGAGATAACAAATATAATTAAAGATGAGGTTTCAAAGTATTTACCCATTGCCCATATAAATTCCCTAAAATTAAAAAAAAAAAATGTAAAAAAAATTGCCACTCGTTGTTAACTAAAGTAGTAACAAATCCATATATAAAAATACCAATCAACTATGCATAATAAAGCTTATAGTTTCTCAAAAAACAAACCTCAACGTGCAGTCCTATACAGGTAATCCATGAACCTCAAGTGTTGAGGAGAGCGCACTTTGTTATAAATAATTACATCTACTCATTAAACTGGAAACTTGTGTCTTCAAAACCTTGTTCTCATCTAAAATAGATTCAGAATCCGTTTGAACCTGGATAATGTTCATCACATTCGAGGACGTGGTCTCCTCTAATACCACGATGCGGGAAGTATTTTTAACAGCATCGGCTTTTATTCCTTTTATGGCTACCTCGAATGCATTATTAAAAGCCATTTGTTTAGCCTCAAAATCCTCCAACAAGGAAGTGATTTTTTGAAGTCCAGACTCCTGTCCTTTAGAAATAGCTTTGGAGATTAATGCTTCTACTCCGGGTCCAAGTGTGACAGAAGACATCCCTGGCTTACTAACGTCTCCCTCAGACGAAACAGAGGAGAGAGACCCACGATGACCGGTTTTTTCCTTACCCAAGGATTTCCAGCAATTAGTGCAGTTCCAAACCTTCAATTTGCATATTGTGGGCACCAGGTCGACTAAGGCTCCAGGTCCATTTAGTTAAAAATGAACAGTGTATATGCACAGAAGTTATTTATTACCTAAAGATTTCCATTATGACTGCAAATACTAACCGATTTTTATCAATATTTTTCCCCTTTTTGGTAATTATACAAATTAATTAATTCAGCTAATTAAAATTAAATTAGTAAATGATGTCATAATATCAGTTTTTCTGACCGGCCGTAATCTGATAACAATGAAAGGGTCATTCGCACCGGATAAATCGACTCGCTTCGGGGTATCTGCCTCCTGGCGCTTATTGACAAGGATCCACAGGCACGCGGCGAAAATGCAGGGATGGTTACCAATGAGCGTCACTGATATTGCGCTTACCGAGGGGCTACTCACTGAGAATTTTTGAAATCTTAAAACTATGAACTTGGAGTGCCGAGATTTTCAGAACTTTTCAAGACTTTAAGCGCGGCAATCTGAGAAAAAAATGTGCAGCCATGTTCAGTTCTTGACGTGTGCTCCATTTCGTTTCGCTCTATAATTGCTCTTTGGTGCTTAAAAGACTGTTTTTCCGTTTCGGAGGTCGAAAGTTCATGCGCAGTCAATACGTATTACAATGGTTGCTTGTCCCGAGTGTAATAAGACAATATCCAGAGGATCGCGGGGTGCTGTTTCCTGCATAAAGTATGGTATATTCAGCCACTTAGCCTGCGTCAAGGTTGGACTGCCAAAAAAGGCATTTGTCGATCTGAAAAAGGGAATAATCGATTTTATTTGCAAAAACTGCAAATCACCGAATGCTAGTGACACCTCTTCAAGTTTAGATCAAAGCTCCTTGCTAAGTGGAGGTATCGACCCTGCCAGTAAGGATCAAGTAACTAACCCGTCACTTATAACAGTTTCTCCTGTCACTGCTGCGACCCTACTGCCTGGATAAATCGAGGCTACACACAGTGCGGTCTTACAAGCTCAGAGGGGAGCGGACGTGCAGGCGCAGGAACAGATTAGAAATCTGTTCAAGGAATTCGAAACGAAGCAGCATGAGTGGATTGCAAAATTCAACACTGCTATTCAGGAAATCAAGGCAGGTATTTCCGAGAATCCTCGCAGAATCAATCTGTTTGAAAGTTGTACTGTTAGCTTCTGTCAATTACCAAGAGCAAGCTGCGCTTCAAAGTACCCTTGAAATTCACGCGTTACCTGTGAAGCCGAATTAGGATCTTCCATCCGTCCTAGAATCGGTTGCCAAGGCTCTTGATGCTCCCTTCACTAAAGATAACCTTATGAATGTTTATCGCATTCGTAAATCCTCAACATCAAATCCACTGCTCGCACCCATCATCGTTGCCATGTTTATCAGACAGTTGGTAAGAGATAAAATAATCGAGCAGAGGAAAAGTACGAGACTTCTTTACGACCAATCTTGGCTGACCAGATAATGAGAAAAGTCTTATTTTTATCCGTAAGGCTTTGACGCCCTATAATAATCGAAGGATCTAGCTTCTGCATTGCATTTAAGGAGACAAAAGAAGATAAAATATCTTTGGATTGCCGGAGGAAAGATCTTTAGTCGAAAGGATTATGGCTCGCCCAGGATTCAGCTATCACTGCTGCAACTCGTAGAGCGATTCCAATAGCAATTAGGCTTTTTACGGTAAAGTTACACACACAATGGTGTGATATTATTATTGTTTGTCTCTTTGATGCCCGTTGATAAATATATTTTTTAAATTTTGCCGTTTTTTATACCTTGTACATATGTATCTTAAGATAGCAAACATGATCACATATTTAAACTAGTAGTTTTTAATCTTGATACTGATCTTTCTGACAGTCATTGTATAGTATTAGGCTTAATTGTGTACTTTGGATACCTTAAATTTTCTAATTTCATGCCAATATTCATAGCTCTCCGGATATCAAGATATCAATTTACGAAATAATGTCCACTTTTGTTGAGAATTTGTCTAGGTTTCTACGACACTATTTTCGACATTGTTTTTAGTAACCCTTTAATACCTTTTTTACTTATATTCATTGCCGATATTATAATTTGAATTGTACTCACTTATTTTTGGTTGTGCGGATAATTGTTTTTTGTCTCAGTCAATTTTCACGTGTGCTGCGTGAGCTTCCCATTTTTGAATTGTTTTTCTATAAGATCTTTCTCTTAATATACCCATGGATACCTTAAGAATTTGTCATGTGAACACCCAGTCTCTATTGGCACATTTTCTAGAATTCAAAACTTTTTTCAGTACATGTTCCTACCATATAATAGCTATTTCTGAGACCTGGTTAACTCCCAATATATCCTCTAGCCTCGTTGCAATTGACAACTATTCGCTCTTTCGAAGAGACCGAGACGAGAGAAGGGGTGGTGGAGTTTGTCTTTTTCTGCATGATAGTCTGAATGGTACTGTGGTTGGTGTGAGTTCAGTATCTACTTACCCCATGACCAAATTTCTCTTTGTTGAAGTTAAGTCAACTTCTGATAGTGTTTTAGTGGGAGTAGTTTATAAATCACATAATGCCTCCTGTGGCACAGAGCTTGAATCTATAATTTTTTCACTTATTCCCAACTTTAATAACATTATCCCTACTGGAGATTTTAACACTAACCTAAACCTCACTTCCAATCATTCTAAATATCTAACAGCTTTGGTACACTCTTCGGGATTCTCGATTGTACCTCATGATTCTACTCACCATACTGTTCGTTCCAGTACTCGTATTGACTTAGTGATTGTAGACGATATTGACAAGGTGTCTACTACGAACAGCATGTTACCCCTTTTCTCTCTAACCACGACTAGAATAACATTACTTTTAAATTTTCCCATAAGCTAAATTCAAAACCAACACAAAGACTGGTGCGGAATCTTTCTAAAATTGATGAGCATATATTCCACAAACCTCTAATGACGTATGATTGTAAAAAAATATTATTAGATACATATATAAGTATGAAAATTTACGCTCTGACTAATTACCTAGTCTCCGCATTCAATAAATTTTGTCCGCTACACGCTCCTAAAAAATTTAATAAAGCTGCCCCCTGGATAACATCCGAAATTAAAAATCTGATGAGGGAACGTGATGGCAAGCGCCGAATTGCAAAAAGAACAAAAAGCAGTATAATACAAGCTCCATTTCGTAAACTAAGATTAGAGATGCGTTCAATCAATACAATTATAACGAGATTGCAAATAGAGACACAAAAGAGGGCATTCGACGTGTCCTTAGAAGTTTACACCTAATCCCGCTCAAGCAAGACTCTATAGATAGTAATTTTCCACCTGATGACCTTTTAAAGACTTTTTTCACATTCCAGTTCCAGACTCATCATCATCATTTTCCACTGCCCCTCTTAATTCAACATTTAGTGAAACTGACTTCTTTTTCGATGACATCACACCTGAAATACTTTTGGAAAAAAAACTTGAAATCAAATCAAATGCCATTGGAACTGATGGTATATAAATCAAAATAATGAAAATTGCCCTTCCAATTATATTGCACATCTATAATGCTTCCCTTTAGGTCGGTATCTTCCCAGATAACTGGAAAAAGGCTGTTACATGCCCAATTCCTAAAATTTCTAAACCTACTTCCCAAACAGACTTCCGGCCAATTTTTGTTTTATGTGCACTGTCCAAATTACTTGCAAAAATCGTTCACCTGCAACTTTCTAAATTTCTCGAACTATCTAAGGCCATTGATCCGATGCAATCAGGTTTTCGGGTAAAGCATAGTACTCTTACTGCTTCCCTTGAAGTAACGACAGATCTTAAATTAGCAATGGTTAATGGGGAGATCACGATTGTTGTTTTGTTTGATTTTTCGAAGGCTTTTGATATGGTCAATCATAAGTTACTCCTACAAAAGTCAAAATCTTTTCACGTGTTAAACTCTGCCATCAAGTGGTTTAAATTCCATTTTAATAATCAGTCACACAGAATTATTAATAGTAGTGGTGAGCCCTTTGACTGGTGGGAAGTCAAGAGTGGGGTTCCTCAGGGCTCTATTCTGGCACCCCTCCTCTTCAATTTGTTCACTTCTGACCTTGGAAGTGAACTTCAACACTGCAAATACCACAAATATGTTGACAATTTTAAAATTTGCTTATCGGGACCAATTTCTTCATTAAGTAGATTACTTGTTCTAGTCCAAGAGGATATCGATCGCGTTATCTTCTGGGCCTGGAAGAATGGACTTATTTTTAACCCAGGCAAAACTCAGCAAATTGTTGTTGGACCTACTTCATCTCCGTCGCTTGAAACACTGGCATCATTTCCACCTCTTCGTATCGAGAATCTTACTATCCCTTTTTCGGAAGTGGTTAAAGATCTGGGATATATCCATAACTGTACCTTGTCCTGGAAGGAACAGGTACAGAGTATCTCAAGAAAAACATACAGAATTCTACATCCACTATATAGGAATAAGGACTCTTTACCTACCTCCACTCAAATACTTTTGGTTAAGAGTTTAAACTTGCTCCATTTTGACTACGGTTGTTTAGTATATGATTATTTCACCTACGATTCAAATTTAAAGCTTGAGCGTACGTTAAATACCCGAGTCCATTTTATCTACGATTTGCCTACATACGAGCACATAACTCCATACATACTTAAGGCTGGTCTGCTTAATGTTTCCAAGAGAAGACAATTCTTTATGGGTAATTTGCTCTACACTATTTTTCAGAACAAAGCTCCTGAGTATCTATTCAACCTATTCCAGTTTGTAGACCGACACCTTCCAGCTCAGTCTAAGCTTCGCAAAATACATAAAATCCTTAAGATTCCTTTTCACAGAACGTGTCAGTTTCAAAGATCCTTTATAGTAAGGCGTGTCCGGTCATGACCTAAAGTACCATGCGATATTAGAAATGCACCTTCCCTGTATCATTTCGAGAATCTCTTTTTCAAATATTTGTACAATACGCCTAACCCAACTCTTGAAATTACTCACTGGTAAACTCTTTTATTTAGTTCTTGAACATTTCATCTTCAAATTTCCTTTTGCTTTCATTGACTTTTACAATGTATTTTTTTTACACACAGTCTTTCCTTCTTTATTTCTACCTTAACATGCACAAGATCTACTAATTAATCACATAATGTTAATTACTACGCATTAAGCTCATACCCTGTATTATCCTGTTCCTTAGAGGGCTATTTAGCACTAGGAACTTTTTTTGAATAAATACAAATACAAATACTAGCCCCTCGGTTCTTATGTTTTTGATTATTAAATGAAATATAAACATTTGATCCGACTCTTTGTGCTTCGAGATATGATTATGTAGGTGACGTATGCAAAAAGTTAGACAAAAATATTCAACCGTGCGGTCTTAAAATTCAGATTCGATTACCCATTCTGATAAAAGGCCTTAACCTCTGCTGAAGGGGACTTCAAGCGCATTATAGTGTATGTAAGTGGCATATTATACTTTAGCGATTATCGACGCGCTTGAAGTCGCTTGAGCAAACGTTAATGACAGGTATTGTACTTTCGAAAATTTTTAAGTCTGCAAAAAAACTATTGCAATTACTCCGTGAGCTTCCATTCGAAATTTTAACGTCGAATCATAATTGCAACAATTCAAATATTCATTTTGCTGTTTTTATGGAGATTCTTTTGCAAGTTTCGGAAAGGATACTATGTTGATACTACAAGGATACGCTGTAGCGTATCCGTTCTGTTCACCCGTTCCGCTAGGGGTACTAGTTGTATGTATTACTATTACATATCTGTTATTTATTTGAGTTCCATATTTTTTACATAACGGTCACACGTTGTAACACTGTTATGAATTTGTTACGGATCGATCACAGAAAAAAATTACTTCCTAATTCTGTTACATATTTGTAACGGCACTGTTACAGAAAAATTTTACTCTGTAACACTGTTTAAGAATTTTTATGAGAATATTTTTTGACATTCAACGCTGTTACAGAATTGTTAGGTATCTCTGACAGAGAATGGTTCTATACCATTGTTACAGAACTGTTAAATCCATTTGGGAAGCTTCTGAAACGATAGCCATTGCGCTCGCCTAGCGCAAATCAGTACAACTTTTGAATATTCGAAATTATCATTTTTGAAAATCTTGGGTCCACAATTAATGAAAAGTTCAGAAAAGTCAACTTTATTTGAAACATATAGATCTGAGCGAAAAATTTCCTGGAAGATAGTTGTGCTCGCACATGATTCTTGAGCACTAATTTTGGGTTTTCGAAATGTGGATTTTGGAACAATTTGTGTAAGAAAGTAATTCCAAGTTTAGAAAAATTGAGTTTATTTAAAGATTGTAGATCTGAGCAAAATGTTTCTCAAGGTTCAGTTGTTTTTCTGGCCTAAAACAACTCAGAACAAGCTTCTGATTTTAAAAATTTCAATGTTTGAAAATTGAAGGTCAAAAAGTATGTCCAAGATGTAACGAGATTCACAGCTCTGTGGAATGGGAAGCGGGGAATAACGTTTAACGTGGCTTGATTGGGAAAAAGACAGAAAATTTATAATTACCTGGGCTGTATTGCGCCAGACGCCTCCTCGGCGTCACACAAAAAAAAAAGTATCATATTGATTGACTTTAAAATTTAGAATAGCTAGCTCTAAAAAAAAAAGGTCCCTAGCTCCAGCGAAAACAAATCTGGAGGAAAAAAATGCATTGACGCCTACCGTGACTCACGAAGATTCCTTCAGTATCTGCTATTGGAAGGGAAGTTGAAGGTTGTTCAGAAATTGATAAAGAACATTTAAATAGAGGATACCACAAATTTACCCCACACCATCCCCGTCAGGAGTCAAGGGTGGGGGGGGGGGTAACTTTTTTATTTCAAACGGCTATGGGGTGGGGTAAATTTGTTCAAAGAAAAACTTTGATTATTTCAAAACAGGAAATTGGATAGTAATAAAGAGTTAGAAAAAGATAAATCAAAGCACGCATTAATTGCAATAATAAAAAAAGACACATTTACTTATCAAGTGGGGATTACAAATAAAAACAAATCAGAGTGGAATGAAACAATTAGAGAAGAATTTATATCGATGGAAGAAAAAAAAAGAAACTTACGTTCCAGTATTGAGATTACATATAGTTAGATCAGTATTAGCAATAATAAACAAGCATGATTTAGAGGAAAAACAAGTAGACGGAAAAACAGCTTATTTAAATGGGGAATTGGAGGAAGAAATATATGTGGAGACACCAGATGGCAGTGTTAGTATTATAAGTAGATAGCATGTTAGTAGCTAGCAATGATGTTAGAAAATTAGAAGAAATAAAAGAAGAATTATGAAAAGTTTTTAAGATGAAAGACCTAGGGGAACCAAAGAATTTTCTAGGAATGAATATTCGAAGAGACAGGAAAAACAAGGTAATAAAAATTCAACACAGGGATTATTCGTTGAGACTTTCAGGAGAATTTAAGGTGGATGGAAGCAAAGCACAAAACACACCAATGATAACTAGACAAGAAAAGGATAGAGTAATTAAAGGAAAAAGGAATAAATCCGAAATATATAGAATAAGGAAAACATTAATAATATACCATTTACAGAAGCGATATGAAGTTTAATGTATTTGTCAAGTTCAACTAGACCGGATATTATTCATGCAATAAATTATTTTGCCAGAAAACATGTTAACCCAACTGTGGAAGATTGAATAGGTGTAAAAAGAATATTTAGATGTAGAAGCAGGTTTAACATACGAAGCAAACTTAGAGAATTTAGATGCAACGATTGATGCTAGTTTTACGGACCTAGATGATTCGACCTCTGCGGGAAGATATAATATTAGATTATTGAAAGATTTAGTAGCATGGAAAAGTCACAAACAGTCATACGTAACCTTATCAACATGTCAGGCGGAATATCTCGCGATGAGTGATGTTTGGCACGGGACAATTTTCTTAAGTAAAGCAACTAGAGACATTGTAGGTAAAATATTTTTTCCACTGCATATATGGTGTGACAATAAGTCAGGAGGAAATTGCACACAAAAAGATGGTTGTCATACGCTTAAAAATTTTGATGAAAGCTTAGAGAGAATAAACAAAAATTTAGAATAAGACTTAAGGAAGAAAGGTACTTATGGCTGAGACTCACGTGGATTATATATAATCATGTGTAGAGAAAGATAAAATTAAAGCCAAACGGACATCATGAAAAGAAAATTTAGCGGATATCATGACGAAGCCACTTACCTAATTGAGCATAGATACCTTATTAATAAATTAGTGAATTTAGAGTAGGATATATATATATATAAATAAAAAATAAGGTTAAACAACCATCGCAGGGTCTCACTGGGATCAACTGCCATCTAAAAATGACACCGACTCCCAGTAGGACCGCGGTAAATCACACTCATGGCCAGCTCTCACAACCGTGAGATGGGTGGTCACAGGACACGATGAAATCACAACGACAGGACGGCGAAGCTTTAAGGTTACGAACCAGTGATAGTTTCGCACCTCCGAGAGCACCTATCACAAGGACAATTACTTGTACCGAATATTTTGGGTACAGCTTTTGCAGCTCCCTTTTAAGGTGTTGATACCTCTCCTCCTTTTCTTTCTCCTTGGCAGTGATGTTTATTTTTTATTTATTGATAAAAAAGCTCACAGGGCTATAAAGCACCTTTAGGAGCTGAACAGAGTATATACATAATACAATATACAAATATGTAGAAATATATAAATATATAGATGTATAAATATATAGATGTAGAATCTAGAGTGTAGTGTAAATAATTTAGAACCCTGGTTTAATATTAAAAATGTACATTTAACGACAGTATCCGATTATAAAAATGTAAGTAAGTTCATGTAAGTATATGCTTTAAGAAGTTACTCAAATCTTATATTAAGATGGCACTGTTGGTAAACTTATCTTAAGACATAATTAGACCAAAAAAAGAATAACATTATCACACCTCATGCGCATTACGAATACTATTCGACAGTTTATTCCAAAGCCGCCTCCCTCTAATTACAAAAGATTTTTGCATTAAACAAGTTCTGTGAGCAGGATGACCTGGATGATTCATATTATCCCGCAAAAACAATTACAATAAATATACAGGCTTTTCATTTTTAAAGATCATGTTCAGCAAATTACCCACAAAATATTGTCTTCTCTTGGCAAGTGTCATAAAACCAGCTCTTTCCCTATACTCATAAATATGATCGAATTTGGACAAGTTATAGATACAACGAATGCAGGCATTGAGAGCACGTTCAAGTTTGCAATTAAGGTCATCAGAGATTCCATCATATACAAGGCTTTTACAAGGTGGATTCGCGTAGCTGTAGGCAAAGAGTCCCCACTCCGACTTAGTTGATGTAAAGTTCTGAAGGTTTTGCGTGATATTAGTTCAACATGCTCTTTCCAAGAAAGAGTCCTGTTAAATATCAAACCAAGATCATTGACAGAATCAGAAAAATCAATAGCAAGACCCTTCAAGTACAAAGGTGGGAGGGGATCCAGGACTTTAGATGGATTGAGAGTGGAGGATCCAATTAGCAAAGCATGTATTTTTTGTCGATTGAGTTTCAAACCATTAGATACTACCCAGTTATGGACGTTATTAATATCTTCCTGAACCATTTGAAGTAAGTCCCTGAGGGTATTAAGAGGCCCAGAGAGAGAGATATTTTGCTATCATCAGCATAAAGGTGATATTTACAGTATTGTAAAACAGCTAAAAAGTCGCATGTGAAAACATTAAACATTTGGGGCCAAGTATTGATCCCTGGGGAACCCCACTCATCACCTCATTCCAGTCAGAGCGAAGACCATCACTGTTTGCTACACTTTGTAATCGATTACTTAAGTAAGATTTGAACCAATTAATGGCACTATTAGAGATATTGAGGTTTTTAAATTTTTGAATTAAAAAGTCATGGTTTACCAACTCAAAGGCTTTGGAAAAATAAAAAAATACAACAATCGTTACTTCATTTTTATCTATTGCAGTTTTCAAGTCAGCACTAAATTTAAGGGAAGCAGTGATGGTACTGTGGTCCCTCCGGAATCCAGACTGGAAAGGATCAAGCAGATTATGTTTATCAAAATACTCAGTTAGCTGGTTATCCACTAATTTCTCAAGAGGCTTGGCTAATGCACTGAGGATAGAGATGGGACGAAAATCTGTTAGAGTAGAAGGAAAAGTGATCTTAGGAATAGGGCGAATCAGTGCTTGTTTCCAAATATTGGGGAAAAGCCCAAGCTGTAGAGAAAAATTGTAGATATGAAGTAGAACAGGAAGTATCACACGGAGAGAAAGTTTAACCATTTTAATCGAGATACCATCAATACCGATAGCCCCTGAGGTTATCTTGGCAATTACTGGAAGCAGAGAGTCTGCCCCAATATAAGAGAAGTAAAAATTAGAATCATTAAAGGGAGGTAATTCACTGGATAAGAGAGTAGTGTCAATTGGTAAAGGCTCAATCAAGAAGCGTTTCATAAAGTCATCCACCGGGTAGTTCTGATCAAAGGTTTGACTCTGAGAGGGAAGAATTCCAAGCCGCCGAAGGACTTTCCAGATATTTTCATCCCTATTCTTGTTAAAAATTGCATTATGGTTATATTTATTCTTAGAGTCCCTTATTTTAGTTTGAACCAGATTCCTAAGGACACGGAATTCCTTCCATCGAGTCTGGTCATTAGTCCTCCTAGCTTGAGAATACTTTCTGTCTCTTTCCCTTCTGAGACTTTTAATCTCTTCCGATATCCACGGACAAGTTTTTTTCCTCGCTTGAAAATCGTGTACTGGGGCCACTACACCGAGTGCCGAAATTAATATATTATTGAGTCTTTCTACTTTTGAATTTAAATTTCTATCAGAAAATACACTTCTCCAATC
>CAKNWW010334694.1:0-10107 GCA_932074435.1 Andricus kollari
TTTAAACCAACAGCATAAATTTGTAATAAAATTAAAGCGTCTCGGACCAAAAAATGAATTTTTAACGAAGCAATTCAACTTTCAACCAAGCAGTTAACCTTTTAACAAAAAACGCGAATTTTCAAGCTATATTCTTAATTTAAAAAATAATTTAACAAAATAAACGGATTTTTAACTAAAAAAGACAAATTTTCGAATAAAAATGGCGCATGCTTTGACCAATCTTTTAACTCTTTTAGGGGCAGTGGGGCGTATACGTCCCACTTGTTTTTTCGCAGTTTTTTAAGCATTTCTGATATAGGGGAGAAGCGGGTAATGCGGCGCGCATAACATATATCAATCGGTATATAGAAAAATATATTCGATAATGTAATGGAAAAATATGTAATACGTAGATCAATATCTGAGCTTTGCTTTCTTCATATGAAAAATTGAATCTCCATCAATTAAAATACTTAATTATTAAGACTTCCAAAAAAGTCCACGTGCGTCAACTTACCCTACCAGTCGGGTAATGCGGCGCGCAATATTAATTTTATCTGTGTGCAAATTAAAAAAAAATTTCTCACAATCGAACGCACAATTTCAGTAAAATCAGATTTCCATATTCATTTGCAGTTTGAAAAAATAAATTTGAGGTTCTATTTTTGAAGTGATTACCATCCAAAGCTGTGAACATACAAGATTCAACATTTTGACATTTTACCATTAAAATGGCCGTCCGCGCCACATTTTCCGCTTGTACATGGACCTGAAACAAGACTTTTATGTGCAGACATTAACTAACTTTACCTACTTGTGACACATGAAATCCTTTGCAATAGTCAAAAGATCAATATTAACAAAGTTTTAATACATTTGAACCAAAATAGTGTAAGCTTCAATGATTTTTTCGGAGCTGTCATAATAGACGAGAAACACCCAAAACAAACTTTTCAACTTTAAAATTAAACTATTATCTTGAATAGCCTAATTTTATTACTATTTGATATTGCATTGATAATTGCACATACTGAACCAAACCTCACTCGTTAATAATAGGTAGATTTTTTAATAATCCACCGCGCCGCATTTCCCGCTGCGCCGCTTTACCCGCTTTTCCCCTATTTCACCTTGTTTAGTGCACGACTATTTAATTTCAGACTCTTAAGGGTTCAAGTAAAGTAATTATCATGAAAAACTGTGAAAATGGTTAATTAATAATTTGTTATAAATAATTGAAATTGAAAAAAGTCACCTTTTTTCGAATAAAATCGGCTGTTACATTTTTTGAATTCATAAAAAAATCACGATTTTTGACGAATTTTCGGTATAAGTGCCTTATTTGTGATCGATTATCAAATCGTAAAAAAATAATGTTTTTCGGGCCACTGATTAAGAATATAATGTCAGAATTTCAAAATTCAAAATGGCGGATTCTAAATGTCGGTTAAATTAGTGCAACTTCGCAATTTTTGGCAGTTGCTCTGAAACTAAGTGTATGGGGGTTTTTGAGGTCGGTGATTACAAATCTGATGTTAGACCTGCAAAATTTAAGAAGAAGGATTCAATACAGCCTGCATTATAGTCACATAGTCACCATCTTGGATCCACCATTTTTAATTTTGAAATTCTGATGCCAGATTCGTGATTAGCGACCCCGAAAACCCCTAGATTACCATTACTAGCAAGAATTAGTTTAACAGAAAAATGTGCTCCTGAAAGGGTTAAAACGCAGTTTAACTCTAAACCAAGTGGTTGATTTTTCGACTAAAAAGACGAATTTTTAATACATGAATAGTTTGTCAACAATTTAAACAATATAAGAGTTGAATTTTTAACCAAGCAAATTATATTTTTGAAAATTATTGCAGATCAAAAATAAATATTATCGACCCTAATACCAATTAAAAAATCTTTTTTAACTGGAGTAGTTGAATCATGGTTAACAAAATTAATTTCCAACCAAAGAAAAAAGAAACACTTATTATCTGAAAATATTTAAGATTTTCATCTCCCGCGCTCACTTTGAATAGATGATGTAACTGACTCTGAAGAAGTATGGCTTCGTCCAAGGTATCGGCAACCTGTAATTACATCATCAACGTAGGTCCCTTGTTGAATCGCTGTAGCGGCAAGAGGATAGTCTGGCCCCTGACCAATTGCGAGTTGCTGTAGACATCGAAGAGCGAGAAAGGGTGCACACGGCAATCCGTATGTGTCCGTTGCTAGACGAAAAGTTTGAACTGGGTCCTCAGGTTATTTTCTCCACAGGATCAGTTGAAGATCTTGGTCATGTCGATGCAGCTGAATCTGTCTGTACATCTTTTTTTACATTAGCACACACAACAACCACATGGAGTCTCCAACGCAGTACAATATCCATGAAGTTGGGTAGCATAATAGGTCCAACTTGGAAGCATTCGTTGAGCGAAATTTAAACTTCTCTTCGCTGACAACCATTGAAGACCACTCGAAGCTTAGTTGTTGTACTCGAAGTCTTCCAAACTCCATGGCGTGGTAAGTAAAAAGATCGAGAACTAACACGACGAACCGAAGCCTTATTATCGGGAACCATGTGACTAAGTGTGAGATACTCTTCGAGGATCTTATCATAAGCTTCGACAAGAGTAACGTCACGCGTGAGGCGACGCTCCTGGCGATGCAACATTCGAAGAGCTGGACGATATGAATTTCTGAACGATTGCAAATTGCGCTTGATCGGGAGCCGAACCACGATTTTAGGGGGAATCTCCTGTTCCTCCAAAAAGGATTGAAGAGCAAAAGTCACGTCTTCCTGTAAGGAAATATGCATTTCAGCGGCTGTCTGAAGATTCATATCTGGAAGCTGTTGGCGAGTCGCCTATAGTTTTTCTCATAAGATCCAGCAAAAATACATCTCCTGAGCAACAGGAGCGGTAGAAGTTGATTAACGAATATTAGGCAGGAGTAAATACGAATAGGCATCTGCTCCTATGATCACCTTGATCACCCTATTGCTACCGAAGTCTGGATTTGCCACACGCAATTCAGAAATGTTTAAAGTATGGTGATAAGATGCATGAGACGGCAACGTTTGTCATAGATTGCACGTTTTTTTCCTACAGTTAGAAGGCCCAGGTCACAACTTGAGCGAGACAGCCTGAGACGGTGTGCAAGAGATTCTAAAACAAGGGAAACTTCAGAACCGATATCAAGGAGAACGCGCACTAACTCTGAAGTACCATTACTTGCTGTGACTTGTAGAGTAGCCGTAGGTAACATACCCTAAGCCCGAGGTGTATTCACGTTATGTGCAAACAGATGATGTTTTGTTGATAACTGCGATTTCTCTTCTTTATTTGCTGACGGTTCCTTAATATGGTTAATTGCCGATGTGTCCTTATGAAGCATGGTTTCTTCTTTGTAACCAACTCCTATTGTTGGACTGCATCCAATGCTCGGAATTGTGGGCAGTACATCAACAAATGCTGCTCTCCACAGTCGTAGTATTTTCGACCTTGATCATCAATCTAGTCAGTAGTCACATGTAATGTAGCTGCTAAGCCTTTTGTTAAAGCACGATAACCCCTGTTCCGTGTCAATGCTTGAGAGTTCGCGGATGAACTTGAGTTTGAGGAATCTTTGGATGCTGAAAATGAAGCTTTACCTTCTGTTGAATTCCCTTCAAGAATTTTCAACGTACGAACTCTGTTGCTGAGAAATTTACGCAAGGATTAGTAACAAGGAGCCTCTGCTGAGTCGCCAAGTGACGTTTCCCATTCGCGACGAGTGTGATGATCCAAGCAATTAGTCAAAAATAAAACTAAAAAGGGAGACCAGCTGTCAATCGAGCTACGATTATTTCTCAATTATCACTGGTTTCACAGGTTCAATTCACAAACTCATTCCCGAAATAATATTTCAAAATTATAGTCTCACTATATTTTCAATTAATTATCATTTCTACGTTGAGATTGACATTGCTCCGGAATAGCAAACAAGCCTCGTTACCAAGGACAGTCACGCGTTGAGAAATAAGGCATATCGAAATACACGAATAAGCAACTTACGAACCTGGATCCATCCTTTGAAAGCCGATAATTCTGTCGATGTTCTCTAGCTTATGCAGTTATCCATTTGCTGGGCACTCAAATTTAACACTGCAATCCTTAACGTTCTCAAGTCACTCCGAATAGTACTAAGAGGAACACTATGAGGAAACACTGTCTAATTCTGTCTAATTGTCACAACTGCACTCACAAAGACTTCCAGTAAAGTGCACCAAAAAGTTAAGCATTCACGAACTTGCCAAAATGCACCAATGAGGATCCGCCTCGAAAGACCAAAAATGTCCACGAATGTTTAACAATATAAAAACTTTGTGAAACTGTAAAGTAGATTCAGGCAATTAATTTTCAATGCATAAGTTAAAACCAACTAATAATGCTCCACTCAGAGCCGTCTTCGCTTGTGCGACAACGACTGAGGCGTTGAACGACAAACTCACAAACAGTCAGCAAGCCTACTTGTCAAAATACAATACACTGCGAATAGAATGAATCATCTGGAAGAAAAAGTAATTATAAAATTAGAATATAAGAAATCATATTCATGAAAGGATAAAATTTAAAGCGTCTGAGAATAAATGAATTAACAGACAATTAAATAAATAATGATAGATGAAACATAGTTTGAAATAAAAAACATTAAGAACAAATAAATCAGTCAATTGCGAACGCCGTAAATTCCGTGGATTCCATATATAGATTCCATATACAATACATATAGATCAAGGATATGTATCGCCCAGATTGCTATGGGATAGAATGAAGATAGGAATCAGAAGATTATTTATCATAGCGTGCTACGCCCCAGTTGATATTGATCCGAGAGAAGTCAAGAGCGCCTTCTGGAACACTTCAAATGATACAATAGTTACTTGCGATCATGGTTTAGAAAGAAAGGGTGCTGGGTAATTTTGGGGATTCCAGACAAATTTATAACGGGGAAATATTAGCTAGCTTATTCTTAGAAAAGGGCCTATTTATTACAAATACTTGGTTTAGACATAAAATGATCCACGTGAGCACCTGGCGTAAAGGAAATAGCCACAGTATGATCGACTTTATTATCCAATGCCTTTTCAAGAGATAATTTAGCGAGATTAAAAAAAACTTGCATGCGGTTTTACAGAATCTCCTAGGATTTGAATGATTTTATGGGGTTTTAAGAGCTAGTTTAAGAGTCCAGTTCACACGCACGGGGAGCGACGTTATAAGTCCAAAAAATTACTTCGTAGTTTAACTTAGTTTTGAAATTAATTCTTCTCACTCTTTTCATTTAGTTCTTTTTCAATTCTCACTCACACAATTCGTCCTTGCTGTCACTTTACGTGCCGCTCGTCGCGGTACAATAAAGTGCTATTTTACTGTTACTCCGCGGGCAGAAAAAGAGCGCTTATTCTGCCTATTTAAGATAAAACACATTTATTGGATAAATCGGAAATTAGTATTTTTTGATAGAACACTCATTTTCTTGGTAGAATATTGATCTTCTTGGTAAAAAATTTAACAATTTTATTGAAAATTCATTTTTTCCTTTTTCAAAGTTTTTTCTTTGTTTGAAGTATTCTTTAACAGAGCTTTCATCTCAAATCATAACTATTCAAACATTTTGTAGAAAATTCATATATTTCGTTGAAAAGTCGTCTTTTTGGGTGGAAAATTATTCTTGTCTGTTGAAAGTTCCACTTTCTATTTGAGAATTAAACTATCTTGTTAAAAATTTACTGTTCTTGATTGACAATTATCTTTTTGGTAACAAATAAATCTTTTCCGATCTAGCGGCCCACTTTTTTCTAAAACGTTCGACTCTTTAGCTACAAAAATTTACTCTTTTATTAAAAGTTTATCTTGTTTTATCTTGTTGAAAATTCAACCATATGCTTGAAAATTCATCTTTGTATGCTGAAAATTCAACTATTGGTCAGAAATTCAACTATTTTGTTCAAAATCAAATTATTTTTGAAAATTTTTTCAATTTTGTGAAGGTCATCATTTTTTGGTTGAAAATAAAACTATATTGTTGAAAATGCATCCATTTGGATTGAAAATGTATCTTTCTCGGTTGAGAAGTAATTTCACTATTTGGTTAAATCCAAAACTATTTCTTAAAAAACTCGTCTCTCGACTGAAAGGTCCATCTATTTGGTTATTAATGCAACTGTTTAGTTGAAAATCAATTTTTTTCTAAATTCTTATTTTTGTGTGGAAAATTCAACTCTTTGGGTGGAAAATCTTCTTTGGTTGAAAATTAAATCATTGTCTTGGAATACAACATATTTCGTCTCGAAATCTGAGGATTTTCTAGTTTTTTAAATTGGATTCAGTGTTTTATCTACATTAATTTTATTTAAAGTTATTTATTAACGTAAAATGCGTCTGTAGCCAACAGCTACGTTACTTTCGGTAGAGAGTATCGGGGGAGGCAAAAAGCCCACGATTCGTAACGCAGTTTATGAATAGCCCATAACTGGAAAAATTGTGCGCGTGACAAGAAAGTGGCTTGCCGAAGTGCAAGAGGTGTTCCTTTTGGTTGCAGCTACCTTGGAACGAAAATTAATTCTAATGGAAACCTCAGTTTCTTGTATGTGTCTGAAAACAAAAAATCATGTAACTCTCTGAATTTGGAATATTCGAAACAAGAAATTTGAATGAGCTTGATGGGATTAACGATGAGTAAAATGAAAGAAACCTTGATAACCACATAACATTGGCGTTTAAATCTTTTAATTCAATTTTGATCCGACTAGACATTACTAAGAATATTATATTTTAATTTCTCTTTTTTTCATTGAGTTAATGATACACATACTGTAGAGAATCTTCATTTGAAACAACTTCAGTAAACCAACGTGGGAAGATTGGGTATTGTCTGCCTATATGACATTCATTAATTTCAAATGGGGTCATATCATGCACTTCACCGTTTACCATGTTTATTTTTATTCTCGAATGCATTCTATTTCGCATATATATTCCACGAAGAATCCCAGTATACTCCAGTATTGCAAAAACGTCACCACAGGAAGTTGATAATACAATATGTTCTCGGGTGGGCACGGACATATATTTATGATGTTTCAACATCAACAGAATTCTTTTATCGGCAGGAAAAACGTATCTTCGAAACTCGAATAGCCGGTGTGGATTTGTCTGGGGACTAAGCCGAATGTATCCAAGTTTTGCAAGTGTATATCCAAGTACTTCATCAGAAGGAGGCCTGCCCGGAGGAGAACTGGGAGAAGTCCGGTCGAATGAATGAAATCTTGCAGGAGAAGAATAACCAAGATCACGTTTGCCCTTGGGATTCCCTGCTGTCTGTAGTGAATCGTAATCTGCAAATGCTTTGATGAAACTGTTTGGGAAGATTGGGTGATTTTTGCCTACTGGGCAATCCCTCTTTTCATCCGGAGTCAAATTAGAAACTGCGCCGCTCATAATATTTATTTTAATTCGCGGCTGATTGTTAACTGTCCTATATATTCCACGAAGAATCCCACTAATCTCCAATATTGCAAAAGCGTCACCATTGGATGCTGTTAATACAATATATTCTTGGGTTGGACCAAACACATAGTTCATGTCATGTATTCGCATTCGAATCGGTTTATCGGTAGGGAAAACGTATCTTCGAAATTCAAATCTCTGGTTCTGATTTGTGCAAGGAATAAGCCGAACATATCCAAGTTGTTCTATTGTACATCCAAGTACATGATCTGTAGGAGGCCGGCCGGGAGGAGAGTTTGACCTGGCACGAATGGGAGACTCCTCGGGAGTAGAAGACCGTTCAGGTGAATGTTTTCTGACAGAACAGGAAGAAACAGGATTACATTTGCCGTTAGAATTCCATTCGAACTGCAGCGAATCGTAATTTTCAAAAACTTTGAGAAAACTGCTTGGGAAGATTGGGCGATTTCTGCCTACTGGACAATCCCTCACTTCATCTGGGGTCAAGTTATCAATTGCGCCGCTCATCATGTTTATTTTCACTCTCGGATTATGTTGTTGTGTCCTATATATTCCACGAAGAACGCCGCTATCCACTAATATTGCAAAAATGTCACCATTGGATGTTGACAATACAATCTGTTTTTGGGTTGGCACGGGAGTGTGGTGCCTTCCATCTGTTCTCCAGCCAATTGGTATACCAGCTGCAAAAATGTAACTTCGAAATTCGAATCGAAGATTCTGATTCATCCGCGAAATGAGCCGAATATATCCAAGTTGTGCTAGTGAATATCCAAGTACTTTAATAGAAGGAAGCCTGCTATCAGGAGACCTGGATCTGGCACGAAAAGAACGCCCCTCTCTAGAAGTCTGGTCAGGCGTACGTTCTTTGCCAGCAGAAGAAGAAGAAGAAGAAGAAGAAGAAGAAGAAGGACTTGGATTACGTTCGCTATGCTGATTTCGGTTGGAGTGTGGACTGTATTCTGCAAGAAGAAATAGAAGATTTATTCTAGTTGGTTCAGAACATGTATGTCTAATACCTTTGGCTCAATTTAAGTTTTCTTTGCAGAATGCATCATAGAAAAAACTAGACATTTATTTTAATCCGGGATCCTGTTTTGGGCGTTCAAATATGGTCTGACAAAAAGTATATTTTAGTACCAGTTTTCGTCTTGCAGACTTTGCTATCTTCAGATTGACGAATGATCCGAGATAGCGAACTCAAATTATTCAGGGGGTGCAATGTTGCATTCTTTCAATTGATCCAAACTCCAGCCTTACAAAAAACAAAAAATACGTCAAGTGAGTGGAAATCAGAACCTTTCAGGTTGGACAGAAGAAAAGTGTTTTTTCCTAGAAAATGATATGGCAACACATTTTTTAATATTACGCTGCATCCCATTTATAGTTCACCACACCTGGTCCGCACTCAATCCTGAACATTCTTGTGGGTGCGGGTGCTTGTCAGGAGCCAAACCTTTTAAATTCTCAAGGGTATAGATCCGTAACCGGACCCTTTCAATTCTTAAAGGTCTGGGTCCAAAACCGGAACTTTTAAAATCTTAAGGGTCTGAGTCTGGATCCGAACCTTTTTAATTCTTAATATTTCCCGTCCGGACGTGGATATTGGAGAATTAAAGGTACCCTTGACGAACGCTTCAACATCGGGACCAACCTAAATGGTTCCTTGAAATATTTTTGAGAAATTTACAAAGATGATTTGACATAGAAGAAGCAGCAGTTTATGTGGAGAGTTTGAAATTATTGAGTTGAATTGAGAGTACGTAAAAGAGTTTTTCGGGCACGCAATACATGCCCAATATACTGCACATTTTGCTGCACAGTAAAGTCACATGGCACTTGTGACAGAGCAGTTGAGTTCGATGGCGCATGTGTCTATGCAGAAAAGGTATGTCTGCGTAGTAAAATTACGCGGCACGTGTGTTTGCGCAGTAGAGTTATAGCGCACTCAAGGCCGCGCAGTAAGGTTAGGTTACATTTTGAAACTGTTATTCAATTAGTAGAGTTCCATTAAGGTCAGCATGGGGGGGGGGGGGTTATCAGGGCACAGAACAAGAATTTAGGGTCAAAATTAAAAATTTCAAAAATTGACTACAATTTTGAAGATATCATAAAAATGGTTTATTCTTATGAAAGTCATAAGGAAGGGGGTTTTCAAGTCTCAGAGTAAATAATTTCTAAACTGGATTAAAGCTGTAGATTTCCATGAAAGTCAAAAAGGAAGGGGCTTTCGAGTCTCAAAGTACGAATTTGGGGTCCAAATTCGAAAATTCAAAAAAAGCGACTTGAAATTTTGAAAATTATATTAAATTGGTATATTTCCATGAATTCCATAACGATTGATGACTTTGTTGTGCAATGGAGCGCATTTCGGGTGCAAGTGGATGGGTTTGGGTAAATGCAAAAAATAAGTGGTGGGGGGACAAATGCAACGGACCATGTTTTATTACTCCCCCCCTCCATCCTATAACAGAAGTTTTGGTGGAACTGATGTTACAACAATGATTCTCCACCGTACGACGAATCACTTCTTAACTCGGACATGATTTTCGGCTCGCAAAACAAAATATACGCATAAAGGTGGTAGTTGGGTGTACAATTTAAAACATGAATAATA
>CAKNWW010334723.1:0-11707 GCA_932074435.1 Andricus kollari
AAACACTTTTTCAGGCACAAAGTTCGACATATTTAAGTGAACAAAAATTATAGCTGTTTACGCTTCAAATGAATGACTTATACTGAAAAATATGCACAACGACAGTAGCTTTCCAAAGCATGTCGGATGTTTGGAACGATGGAATAATAATCAAGTTACGCCACCTCTTAGCAAACCGCACGAATTAGGTTATAGACCCAATCTTACGTGACACCAGTAGGAATCGTAGGAGAAATCGATACTTGCGTGCACATCCATTAATTGAAGAAGGAATGAACGGGTCCAATGGATGCCAAATAGAGAGACCCAGCCGATGCAAGGACGCCTTTAGGAAGAACATTTTTCACATAGTATCGCAAAAACACAGTTTTTTAGGCGAGTAAGCTCCTGCAATATCTTTTCTTTAGCTGCGAGACACCGAATAATTAAATCTAAGTGCGAGGTGCAATCAAACTCTTGGCCTAGGGAATATCCAGGATTTCCTCAACAATCATGCAGAGTTGAAAGTGAATTGGATATTTTTCGTTTTTTTTGTGATAAGGCAACTTTTAAATCTTTTCCCAAAACTCTTTAGTGACAAATGTCAATTACTCAGAAGTAAGGAAAAGATTCTCTTTGACCTCGTTCCCACATGGGAGCTCAAGTATCCATTCCTGAATATTCTGCAATAATACAGACATATTTGTCACGAAAAGAGATTTGTTCCTATGAAGATGATTTAAAATTAGAATGTGTTTTGTTTTTTTTCTTGTATTTTCAACTTGTTCTCATTCAAGAGCTCATCCAATAAGCCATTCAAGTTCGCAAAGGACAATTTTATTCAAAATTTAGTGATTGACAATTTCAATAATTTGGGTTCACGAATTCTAGAAACAAAAAATCTGCCAGCTTCGCGGGCACATTCTCATCGCGCGCTTCGCTCGCAAGTTTGAGCACGCCTAGGGCGCGCAACTGTTGTTTCTCACGCTTCGCGCTCGATGATTTATTCAACTCGCGCTACGCGCTCGGACACATTTGATTGACGCTTTAGGCTGGGTGTCTCTAGGTTTTCGCACTTCGTGTGCTCGCTATTGCGCGCTTCGCGGGCTAATACTCTCTTAGTAAGCTTCATTGTTGTGACCTGCTTTTGGTTTAATTATGTCAGTTTTACATAAAAAAATAATTAATTTGCTTAAGGTTCTATCGACCTTAAGGAACACATTCTCATCAAGACACTGGCGCTTGGCGCTCGATACTTGGTTTAAAAATCATGTAAACCTCGCGCTCCAAGCTCGTTTCTGTTCATGGTATAATAGAAACCCAACAGTTTGGGCGCGCTTGCGGCGCGCGACTTGGTCTTCGCGCTTCGCAACGAACATATTTTATGTTATAGGTTCTTCAGATAAAAATGGCTGAATTTGTATTTCATTTAAAATATAGGAAATTCCTTTACTTCAACGTATATTTCCGTATCTTTCTAATAAATCATACAATCAGAAAGATTTTTTCAAACTATCCGCCAAGGGAAGAAAAAAGTATCTAAGTCGCTTTTGGAACATATATATGATAATTTTTTTTAAAGTATTGAAACTAGTTGTGCTTTTGCGTCACATTGTCGGTGAGAATGTAACATGTAATCAATGTATATACATATATTAGTAATACGAACCGCAATAAAAAGAACTAGAATCTTTTTGCAGAGAAAGAGTACAGAAGTAGCGATAGAGTGCTATAATTTAGATATACTGAATTTATTTGAGGCCAATATGGACATTCAGTTCATTCTAAACTAATAGCTTCGCATCACAAGTTGTTCAAAGGAAAACAAGATGATTAAAGAACCATGCAAGCAAAGTTGCAAATGACCACTGGTATCAAAAAGCAGATATTTTGATATTTGCTGAGACACGATTAAGGCCAAATGATACTGTAGAAGTACCCAATTTTGAGGAAATATTTAGATCAGACAATTTAGAAAATGTTCAAGTCAGAGAAATTTTTGTTTTCGTTAAAAAGGGTATAAAAAGTTGAGATATTAAAGCATATTATAAAGTTTGAAAGCGAAAAAAGTACACATTTTGGTCAGATTGATTTATTATGTTTAAAGCTTGACAAAATATCCACAGTTACAGGGTATAAGTCTCCAAAAATTAAATATGTAACTTTCATAGAAACTTTTACAACTGCTCTAAAGTGAGTTTCACAAAATCATTCAGCACTTATTATTGGCGACTCTAACATTGATTTGAATGATGCTGAACGGTCATTGCCGTTTAAAACGTTTATGTCTAATTACAACTTAAGATCAGTGTTATTAGAAGGTACTTCCACCACAGATTTTGAAACTCAGATTATTGTTATATATATCTCATTCATATTGAATTTTCTGGAATTTTCTCGCTATAATGTTAGCCTTGGCAGAGATAACGTTGGGAAAAACATTTCTTAGTACGCACAAAATTTCTAGAGATTTGAATGTTAAAGTTTGTACTGAAAAAATTTCCTATCTCTACAGAAGTCATAGCTTAATGATAATGCTTGAGTTGATTTATGATGTTTTTTTACTGTTACTTTAAATCAGTTAAATACTATTGATAAATAAAATAAAATGTTCTTTGATACGAATTATTTTTTACTATTCTAACAGTAAGTTTTCCTACTGAATAAAGGGAGCCTAAATGAATATTTTAGTACTCATTCAGGATAAATTAACCCATTAAAAAGGCGATTCAGTGAAATGCGCATCCATCGATTGCAGGTTGAGATTTTTAAAACTAAATTGATTTGCGACTTTGCTAATCGTTCAGTTTCTCAAACGGCTTTGAATCTGCAATTTTTCCGCAAAGCTAAATGTGCAAATTCAAAAGGGATTAATAATGTTCTATTTCATGGTCGATTTGAGGTATTCTTAGCTATTCTTAGCACTGGTATTATTTAACGGATGGACTTTTTTATATATCTTTTTATGTATTCATTTTGATGTTTGTGTTCTGATTACCTTTCTTCATTTTGAAATTATGGACGGACAGGGTTGTACTTCTACTGTGTCATCCTTCTCTCGTAGTTTTTCTTCTTCGCGTGTATCCTGTTTTTCCTCAGTTTGCAAACAGTTTGCAGATGGTGGCTTCAATTTCTTCCTCTTCTCCATCTTCCTGGGTGTTGCTGGATGTGTGATGATGGAACGTTTCATCCCTGCCTTCCTGCAACCACATGATGAGCAGCATCCTTTTTTGCATTTGCAATAGAGGAATTTGGGAATAGCCTTAGCAGCAGGATCTTGTGTCGTTTTAACTCGTTTGGCAACAAAAAGCAAATGCACTTTTGATTCTGTTCCACCTACAATCGCAGCTGCACGACAGCATTCATTCCGAATTTACCATCAGATTGAAACTTGGTGTGGTGTTCAAAAGAATTCGGAAGTATGGTATTGGAAAAGAGGCATGACGGGCATTAATCTAGAAAAAAAGACACAAGATTCTGCTCCTCAGTTTCTTTTCAAACTCCTCTCCTGCAAATGAAAAAAGTATGCATGATATGCAACGAGTATGACTGCGCAAAGGTTGCGAGATTTTAAGCGACTCAGAGGAAAAGAGAGGCGAGAAAGAAATTGGAGCTATTATTTGCAGACTGTTTTAAACTCAGAATGAAGATGATTCGGGCGAAGAAAAAGAACCACAAGAGAAGGATGTTACAATTTAAGTACAACCATGTCCATCGAGAATGGGTGGAGGGAAACGAGTACAATTAACATTAATAATTATTAATTTTCATTGTACTCGTTATAATTAGAATTAGTATTCGTAATAATAATTATAATTACTATTATTATTATTATGGAAACAGCGACAACAATAATAATAGAAAACTATCATGACAATATTGATAATGCTACTAAAAATTAAGAATTAATCTATGATAACTTCAATTTCAGGCGATAATAGGGTATTTATGCAGTCTTAATAAATACACTTCACATAAAATGGCACTTGACTCTAAAAATATATTAATTAAAAAAAAAAAAAAAAAAAGCGTTTTGAGTAAAAGTTGTATCAAATTGTATCCAATATAATTTATATCGAGTCTTTCTTCTTCTAGGATGTACCAAACAGGAGATATTTTTAAAGAGCAGTTTTTGTGCGCCATTTTTTAAAATAATA
Organism: Andricus kollari; assembly: GCA_932074435.1. Classification (NCBI taxonomy): domain Eukaryota; kingdom Metazoa; phylum Arthropoda; class Insecta; order Hymenoptera; family Cynipidae; genus Andricus; species Andricus kollari. The sequence continues at coordinate 4,137 of CAKNWW010334723.1, forward strand.
GCGAAGCTTGAGGAGGGAATGTTCGCAAACTTAGTATGTTTTTCAGGATGTCAAAATGTATTGTATTACCAATTTTCTTCTCTTCAGCAATTTATTCCAGGCATAAGTACCTATTGTCTGGGCTAGCTCAGAGCTGAAACATATAAAAGGATGCGAAAATTTGCGTGAAGTGTGGCTGATGAAAGTTCCAAGTTGTTTGATGGAAGGATTACAAATTTTTATTGAATTAGAAGGAAAGAACAGCAATTTAGAAAGAAAGGCGGAAGAGGTGCTACCGAAACTAGAGACTATAAATAAGGTTTGTGATTTTAAGAAGTCTCTATATGACATGCGCATCTTCCACAGAAATGTGGAGGATCTGTCGATGTCGTATGAGCTAATGTTTGCTTTCCTTAAATCACCCGGATTGAAGTCGGGCACGGATGGTTTCATTTTGGCATGCCAAGACGGTGTCATTTCCACTCTAGCATACCGTCGCCACATTTTGAGCCAAGACGTTCCCAATAATAGCTGCAGAGCGTGTCATGCACACCATGAGCATCTAGGACACATACTATCTGGTTGTCCAATTCATGCGGGAACGACCTACATCCAAAGGCACAATGCGGCACTAAGATTGCTTTATTATCATATGTGTCACTCTTACGGCATCAGCCCAAATACCGCTCCGCTAAACGCTCCTAGGGAAATAGAATCAATTGTCGAGAATGAGAAGTGTCCGATATACTGGAACTTCATATTCTCCACAATTGTTTCTGTTTCGCACTCGAGGCCTGACATAGTCCTTCTTGACTTCGAGAAACGAGCCATGTTCGTTATCGAATTTTCGGCACCAGCTGACAAGAACATCATAGCCAAGGAGAATGAAGAAAAAGAGAGGTATAAAGAACTTATAAGGGAGTTGCGACGGCTATACCCGGAATATTCCGTTAAGCTAATCGGCTTGATCATCGGCACTCTTTGAGGTGCCAAGGTTTCACTGGTTAATAGCCTGAAAAGCATCCCTGCGTGTCAAGAAAATGCCAAGACACTTGCGGGGAGAATGCAGAAGGTGGTCGTCCTTGGGTCTCTCCGTGTCCTCAGGGTGCACGAGATTTTTGCCAGATCATCGTATTGAATTCGTCGCAGACTGTAACCACCTATCTCACAGTCGTGAGACGTGGTTGCAGCTGAAATTTTACCGCGATTTCGCTGGGAGCGGGTGCAATTTTTCAGATTAGCACCTGCTCCCAGCGAAATCCTTCGGTTGTCCTTATGACAAACTTTTAACTATATATATCATTAAAAAATAAGGTTAAAAAACAACCGCAGGGTCTCACTGGGAGCAACTTCCATCTAAAAAATGATGAATTGAATGTTTTGAGTACACGAAGCGACCCAAGGATGACAGCTTTCTGCATCCATTTCGCAACTGCCTTGGCCTATTTTTGGCACGCGGTTATGGCATTAAGGTTACGAACCAGTGATAGTTTCGCACCTCCGAGAGCACCTATCACAAGGCCGAATATTACCGAATATTTTGGGTACAGTCTTCGCAGCATTATGTCTGTAGATGTACGTCGTTCCTGCGTGGGTGGGACACCCCGATAGTATGTGTTCCAGGTACTCAGCGTGTGTATGACACGCTTTGCACCTATCACTCGGCACTTATTGACATAAAATGCGGTATTAAGCCCTGACGATCTGAGGAAAGCAAAAGTTTGCTCCTTCGACAAGGCCTGTTTTTCGACATTTCTGTAAAAATTTCCGTGCATTTTCTTGTCGAGTAGCTCTTGATGGAACTTTTGAATTTCCGTTTTCTTCACTTCGGCTTTCAGAAGTGAAGTATCTAGATGGAGTAATGCCCTTTCCTCACTGATGATGTTAAAATGCAGGCCGAGGGTCTTGGCTGCTTGCTCCACGGCTCTGTAATGGAACGCTCCTTCACCAATCATCTCGTGGTTCCTGACCATTTTTAGGAGAGGATCTCTGCCATTGGCAACAATGTAAGCTGTACTTAGAACAATTCGGTTATGAAGACACTGGAGATACGGAAGTCCGCGTCCGCCTTCACAGCGTGAAATGTATAATCGCGGAACTGACAAATTGATATGCAAGCTTTTATGAATATGCATCATCTTACGTGTGGTGACATCAAGTGCCGTAAGTTCGTTCTTCGTCCATTGAACCACCCCAAACTGCTTCGAAGACACTCCTCGCCACAGAGATATCCTGAAGAATTTCCTAGTGCGAGAGATAGAGGCAGAAGTGTTATGTGAAAAAGCGAAGGGTTCATGGTATCGCCCTGAAAGACGCATCTCTGGAAGGTGACGTTGTTCGTTGCCACACGATAATTTTCAGATGAGATAATAAATCTAGTTTTCCAGAGAGGCATCAATCTCTCTTTGCATCTCCCTATGTGTGGATGCACCTTCAAGCTTTCCAACAGACAGATGATAAGTCTATGCGAGGTTGAATCGAAAGCTTTCCGATAGTCAATCCAGGCCATTGACGGTACGCGTTGGTGTGCTGCAGCGTCATTACAGACACACCTGTCAATTAGAAGTTTCTCTCGACAGCCTGCGACACTGCGTGTCGCAAAATTCCTTGAAGCAGATAATATTGTTAGTATCTTCTCTCAACTTTAGTGTAGTCGGAATCTTGTATATCTCTCTAAAAAGTATCTACCTCGTTGGGCTGGGGTGGATTTTTGACAGAAACAGGGTGATCATTGAACAGGCGTGATGAGTCAGCGAGAAACTTTTGATTGTTCCTGATTCATCTCTCCCTCTTCTGTATTCTCCTCCTTGCGTCAGATAATAGCCGTATTTTGTCAACAATATGTTGCTTGAATGTCAGCAGCGTTGACTTGTTCAGTGAGTGATTCAAGATCCTCAGTTCTTACGCGAATTTTCGAACCCTTGTGAACCCTTTCTTGTGCAGTTGATGCAAGCGTCTTTTGGTATTTTGATCCATCGTCGGTTTGAGCCTTCGATTTGAATCAGCCAAAGCTCTCGCAGCACCATAAACTTAGCAATTGATGGTCCAGAGGTCGGACTCTTGTGAGATTTCTACACGAAGGGAGGCATCCATTTCAGCCAGATCTTGGGGCTTAGGACGAACTTGCATGTTAATGTTTCTTCTTGTCCTGAAATCGTGATCATCTTTTAGAAAGTGTCTGCTTTCCGCGGTTCGTCTGAAAATCGCCTCTTCATCTTCGGCTGCAACTTGATCAAGCAGCGGCTGGGTAAGCGCTCCGCGTACATATCCATTTTTCCAGAGGTAGGTATGTTAGTTTCGCAACGATTGAATCGAAACGTGCTGAAGCTCTGGGTGTTTTTGGCATAACAGAGTATACATACGCGCCACAAAGCCTCGGTGAACAGTGATAATGCAAGCATCGTAGCAGTCTAGGAAGTCATCCTTGAGTCGATTCGTTCACTCAATATGGGCGTTTTGCCAGTTTGTCGTCGTGTTTCTATCTTAATTATTTCTAGCACCCCGAACTCTAGGGTGATCGGCATTGTTTGCCGACCCATTGTCGGGTTCTCTGCGCGTTCGAACGTTTTGAACCGCATCTACAACTTTTTGGTGTTTTAGTGGTGTTATTGTTGTTCCCACGAGCAGCTAGGGAAAGAGTTCGTCTATCCTTGTAGAGCCCAGCGTGCAGTAGTATCCAGCATTTTAATATATGGTGCGCACGTATGGAGTCTCAGGAATTTAGATTTTATAGAAAAACTTCAAACCAATATTTATAAGAGAATCCTTCATGTTCCAAAAAATACTGCTGGATATGCTGTTGGAAATCTCTTTCTCTTGCCTCTCTGCAAAAGAATAAATCGGCATGGATAAGAGCTTATGATAAAATGTAATATCTAGATGATTTACAGCGATCCCATTCGTCATCTGTTCTAATACGTTATGCTGAATTATCCTTGCGAGAAGGACCTCAGAAATAATTAACTCTGTCAAGAACACCACTCGGTTTAATCAGAATTATAGCGCAATTAAGGTTAATAAATAAGTTCATACCTAGATTATAATCAAGAATAAAACCTGCAGTTTCAATGACGATGGTTATTGTATCTACTGTCATGAGAATAGTTTTAATACAGAACCTGTGCCTTACCTTTTAGTAGAGTGTCAATTTTTGAAAACTGTAAGGTTTTCATGTATAAGCAAAAGTACGGATATGTGTGAGATAAAGAATGCCTGGCTGAATATTTTTGACAACCCAGAAAAAAATGCTATCAAAAAACTTATTATGTTTGTTAGGTAGTTTCACGAATGAGCATTATAATTAATTACATAGTTCAAGGGGTTTTTTTTTTTTGCTTTTGTTGTAAGCCCGGTTTCCCAGAGTCACCGTTTAAAACGCCTCACCTAGATGCCATTCAGCTTTCGACACAGTTGTTACGCGTCCACTTAGGGGTTATTCCTTCGGGACCAGCCCTAAACAATTGTCCGCGACTGCTTATTAATTATTGTACCCATATTCAGCAAAAACTCGTGGTAACGGGACCCACTATACGCAACCCGAGGACGCTCTCTATGCACCTCACGATGTGCGGATGAACCTTTAAGCTTTCCAATAGACAGATGATAAGTCGATGGGAGGTTGAATCAAAAGCTTGCCGGTAATCGATCCAGGCCATCGATAAGTAACGCAGATAGAATGCTGCGTCTTTACAGACACATCTATCGATGAGCAGGTTTTCCCGACATCCTGCTACGCCATTCTTTGAGTCACGCTATTCGTACATCTCTCGCCACACAGGTGCAATTGTCCAAATAATCCTATCATTCAGGATAGCTGTGAAGATCTTATACAGTGTGATCAAGCAATTTATTGGCCTGTATTTTTAGGGTCAGCTAAGTTGCCCGTCTTCGGCAGGAGAACTGTGCGCCCTTTTACTAACCACTCCAGAATAGGCTCTTCCGACTTTAGATATGAGGTGAAAATACGGGCCAGGTTTTGGTGGGTCGAATGAAACTTCTTCCACCAAAAGGTCTTGATATCATCTGGTCCCGGAGTAGAATAGTTCTTCATGCCTCTTAATACGCTTTTTACCTCCCCGGTAGTGATAGGTGGGCATTCCTTCTCAGGTGTTATGAGGGCACTGCACAGCTCCTTGAATCTATTTATATTGTTCGAGTTTTCTTTCAGTGGAAGCTGGGCTTCGTAGACTTCTCTCCAAAATGCCTCGACCTCATCTGGTGTGGGCGGGTGGTTGACAGTAACTGGAGGGTCTTGGAAGAGTCGAGATGGGTCTGACAAGAACTATTGATTTTCTCTGACCCACCTCTCCCTCCGCTCTAGACTTCTCCTAGCGTTAGATAGTACTCATATGCTGTCAACAATATGCTGCCTGATTATCAGTAGCAGTAGAAAGTCCTGCCAAATGTTATGTAGTAAATCACACACTCAATGCGGGACGCGTACTGTCTGGCCCAGCCTATCTTTGTGCTGAGTTGATGTATTCGTCTTTTGGTCTTATGATCAACCGTTGGTTTTGTTTTACGGTTTGCATCTGCCAAAGCTCTCGCTGCATTATACACACTAGAATTAATATTCCACATGTCAGGTTCTTTGGAAAAATCTCCATGAAGCTCTTCATCCAGTTCAGCCAGATCTTTGGGATTAAGAGAAACCTGAATGTTGATGTTTCTTCGGGTCCTGAACCGTCGTTCTTCCTCTATTGGATGTCTGCTCGCTGTTGGTCTCGGTGTCGCCTCTCTTTCTCTGTTGCCGGCTTCTTCTGGCTGCGGTTGAGTAGGCGCTCCGCTTATGTAACCCGTTTTTCGGAGTTCCGCGGCATAGTTTCGCAGACGTTCATGCGAAAAATGCGAGAGCCCTGGGTGTTTCTCGCACCACAGAGTATGCAGTCGCGCCATGTAACCTTTCCGTTCAGGGGCCATACTGGTATCATAGCACTCCAGCAGGTCGACCCTGAGTTGATCCGTCCACTTAAAAGTAACGAGATTCTGCTGGTCAATCGCATTGACCTCGTCTTGATTAACTCCTTCAACTCTAGGATAGTCGGCATTGTTGTCCGACACATTGTCGGCAGCCCTGCGGGTTCAATTGTTTTAAACCGCACTTACTACATCTATCTTTGGTGTTGTCATTGCTGTTCCCACCAGCAGCTAGGGAATAGGTTTCGTCCATCCTTGTAGAGCCCCGCATGCATACTCTGATACTGATACTGCATACTCTGAGAGGTCGCCAGGTATCCCAGAGTTCCCGTTTGAGACACCTCACCCAGGTGCCATTCAGCTTTCGGCACGGTTATCACGCCTCCGCTTACGGGTTGTTCCTTCGCTACCATCCCTGGACAATTGTCCGCGACTCCTTATTAATGACTGTAACCATATTCATCAGAAACCCTTGGTGCAAGGACATTTTGCAAGAATCCGACCTCTGGACCATCAATTGCTCAGTTTATGGTGCTACGACAGCTTGAGCTGATTCAAATCGAAGGCTCAAACCGACAATGGATCAAAAGACCAAAAGACGTTTACATCAACTGAACAAAATGATTGGATGGGCAAGACAGAATGCGCTTCGTGTTCAATGCGTGATTGACTACATAACATCTGGTAGAACGTTCACGGAAAGGGTTCGAAAGTTCGCCCAAGAACTGAGGATCATGAATCACACAATAAACAAGTTAAAGCTGCTGACAATCAAGCAGCCTATTTTTGACCCATCTCGCCTGTTCAGTGATTACCCTGCTTCTGTCAAAAAGCCACTTAAGCTCAAAGAGGTAGAGACTTTTTGGAGAGAGGTATAAAAGATCCCGAAAACACTTAAGTTGAAAGAAGATACTGTCAATATCATCCGCTTCAAGGAATTCTGCGACAGGCTCATAAAATATGAGAAGGAATGGCCATCAATCACTGCCGAAGAGGTGAAAAAAGCACTTAGAGGGACGAAGAACTTTTCCGGTGCTGGACCGGATTGTATCAAGAACTTCTCGTGGAAGAAATGTACTTCTACACACCAACATTTGGCCCGCTTATTCACCTTATATTTAAAGTCAGAGACGCCTATTCCGTAGTGGCTGGTGTTAGGACGCACTATACTTTTACCGAAAAAAATTAACTTTTCCAACTCAGAGAATTACAGGCCAATAACTTGTTTGAACGCACTGTATAAGATCTTTACAGTTGTCCCAAACAACAGGATTGTTCGGCGAATTGAGCCTGTGTGGCGTGAGATGTACGAACAACGTGGATCGAAAAAAGGCGTAGCAGGCTGTCGAGAAAAACTGCTAATTGGCAGATGTGTCTGAAAAGACGCTGCAGCCCACCAATGCGTCCTGTCAATGGCCTGGATTGACTACCGGAAAACTTTCATTTCAACCTCTCATAGACTTATCATCTGTCTGTTCGAAAGCTTGGAGGTGCATCCACAAATCGTGAGATGCATAGAGAGATTGATGTCTCTTTGGAAAACTAGATTTACTATATCATCTGGAAACTATCTTGTGACAACAAGCAACGTCACCTTCCAGAGGGGCGTCTTTCAGGGCGATTCCATGTTCTCTTTAATTTTTTGCATCACACTTTTGCCTCTATCTCTCGCACTA
>CAKNWW010334735.1:0-17830 GCA_932074435.1 Andricus kollari
TTCTCTACTTATGATGTCGTAGAATTTACCATGAAGGGGCTTTTCAACATGTTCTCTGAGTAGAAGCGTATGTTCTGCTTCCTGTACACGACTTTTGAACACCGATGGTGTTAGTGATGCTAGGCCATGTGTAGTGTCGCTGGAATCAAATGGGAGGTCAACCTCCTCTGCGGCCCTATTTGCGGCACGATATAGAAACGCCGCAACATTGTTGGCTTCATGTTGATGTACGAGTCGCATAAGAGAATCTGCGCTATTTAGAACTGAGCAGGCTGCAGCCAGAACCGTTCTTCGATGAAGGCACTCCAAGCTTAGCAAGCCTCTACCCCCTTTATCTCGAGGTAGGTATATTCGAGGTACAGAAGATCTAGGATGGTGACTTCGATGGATTGTCATCATCTTGCGCGTGCTTCTGTCAAGTTGCTTCAACTCATCGACGTTCCATTTTACTGCGCCAAATGTGTAGAACAGTATAGGAACGGCCAGCATATTGGTCGCCTGAATCTTATTCTTTCCAGATGATTCAGAAGCCCAAATTTTTCTGAGAATTTGGCGATACCTTTTTACAAGGGCCGTTTTTAACACACGCACATCTTGGGTTTCCGCTTGCGGTATTCCAAGATATGTATATGTTTCTCCATTATTAAGATGTTGAATGGTATTTCCGCCTATGAGTTGAACATCCCGATCGTCACTCGATGGTGTAGTTTCTAGTCGTCCTTACTGTAGGTGGACGCAGGCACACTTGTCCAGTCCAAAGCTCATGCCAATCGCTTCAGAGTACCTATTCACTGTCTCCACAAGGATGTTAAGATCCTCTTTCGAGGAAGCAAAGAGTTTAAGGTCGTCCATATATAAAAGGTGGTTGACCTTATATTCTCTTCTGTTTCGTGGGCCACACAGGTATCCAGAGCTTTTTCCTCGGAGCACTATAGATAGAGGCAATAGGGAGATGCAGAAAAGTATCGGACTTAGAGAGTCTCCTTGGAAGACCCCCCTCTTATATGTGATATAGTTGGTAGTCACTTGTCTTTTGTCAGATGTTATGAAAAATCTTGTCCGCCACAAGAGCATAAGCTCTTGTATGCATCTCACTATTTTTGGATGCACCTCCAGGCACTCAAGGAGCTTAATAAGTAGCTCATGGTTCATGTTATCGAATGCCTTACGGTAGTCAATCCAAGCCATGGACGGATTGCGTCGATAACGGATCGAGTCTTGGGTAATACACCTGTCTATTAACAGGTTCGCCCTGCAACCTGCCAGCCCTCTCTTGCATCCACGTTGTTCAACTATTGCACTCCATACCGGCTCGATAGATGTTAATATCCTCTCTTTGAGGATTCCAGTGAATAGCTTGTAGCTGGTGTTTAAGCAAGCTATGGGCCTGTAGTTCTGTGGACTTGACAAATCTCCGGTCTTAGGAATCAATACCGTGCGTCCTTCCCCTAGCCACTGCGGGATGGGTTGTTCTCCGTTTAAGAAAGTAGTAAATATACGAGCTAGATGTTGGTGCGTAGAAGTGAACTTCTTCCACCAAAAGTTGTTGATTTTATCTGGCCCTGGCGCTGAAAAATTCTTAGTTCTAGCGATAACTTTCTTCACTTCTTGGGCAGTAATTAGTGGACACTCTTCCTCTGGAGCCTGTAACCTTTGCCTTTGGTAAAAGTTAGGAAAGAGTGATATATCTGAAGCGTCTTCATTTAACTGATAAGTATCTCCATACACTTTCTCCCAGAACACTTGAATCTCTTCTCGTCTATTATTATTATTATTATTATTATTGAATTAACTGAGTACCATTAATAAACTAATCTAAATATCTAGGAATAAATTGAAAAAATAATGTTAATATGAACACAAAGATTTATTTTTTTGGAAAATAGATTCCAAAGGAAACATACTTAATTCAATCCGCAAAATCAACAAACTATGAACGAAACACGAAACTGCGAAGTTAGAACAGGAAGAGCAATCGCGCGCGAAGAGAGCGCAATATCGAAATCGAAAATTTATATCGATATGCAGCTCGATATATCAATGGGGTACTATCGATATGTCAATATCGATATATCGGAACTAAAATATCGATATTTCCGATATTTCGATATCGATGTCCCATCACTAGTTCGCATCCAGCCCGTTGACCTGACGTCGAGGGACCTATTGTTTCGGCCGAGTCGAGCGCTGGCCGTACAGTCTGGTTCAAAAAGACGCAAGGCGTGCCCTGCTAACCTTCTGCTAAGAATTTTTAATTATTTTACTGTTTCTTTCTTTTTTTGGTTTAAATGTAAATTATTTTATATTATGGAAATGGGAATTAAAAATCTATTAATTTTTATTTCATTCATTTAGAATTTATCTATGTTATTATAAATAATTCATTGCATGTTTTAAACAAATAAATATTTCTATCCCCAATGAGGACCACCGTATTAAGCAAGAGACATACACGAGCAATCGGCCCTTTTCCAAACTGGGCGCAGTTTTTCTATCGATCTGATGGGCCTTAGTTTCCGAGATATCGAGGTTTGAGTATTTGCGCTCGAGCGCTCGACTCGCCACTGCAGAGCGGGGAGCCCGGACATGGCGCTTACTCACAGTCCGACACTAATGTTGTGATGAACGGAAAGTCCACAGGGTTTCTATATCATTTTTATAAGGTTTTTTTACGTAGATTGCGAATCTTAAAACGAAAATAATCCATCACGTCAAATTTTTGAAGAAAAAAAGGAGGTCAAAAAGTGAAAACCATTACAAAAAATCATTTTTGTCCCTTCTTGGAAAAGTTGTTAAACACATAGTCCGGCGGATAGTGACTATTCTTTAAGTGAATCATGCAAATAATGTCACACGCAATTATATATTTTTTTAGGTATACGAACCCTTAAAAACTCTTTCAAGACGAGAGACATCCGCATGTTATTAAAAATATAAAATTATATTTTCCGTTCAAACTATGCAAGATACGAAAAAATGTTAAGAACCCAAGTTGTTCAATGTGCTTGAAGTTCTAAACGTTCAAATGAACGAATTTTTTTACTGATGATTTTGTAAACTATAAACAGGGCTAAAATGTTTATTCAATTATATTTGAAATAATATATTTACCAAAACAAAATCATAGTGAATATTTTAAATTGAAGTTGGAACAATATTTATGGATAAAATAGAATTTGCAACAAATATTTCGTTCATTTGAAAGTTCAGAACTTCAGGTACATAGTTTTTCATCTCAAAAATATCTATAAATTTATGTCATGTTGTATTATATATTTTTTTTATTTGAAAAACAATATTTAAACTTGGTGTTTTACTCTTATCGAATATTATTTGTAAATATTTAACATTATGAAAAATAATTTTATTAAAAGGCCTTAAAAAGATCTAAGAGTTTTCTTCAAACCATTTTTCAATAGGATGCATACTTTTCTTAATTATAAAAAAAAACATGAAAATTGAAAAATTTTGAGAATGTGCCCGCACAGTGGGTAGAATTTTTTATAACAAGAAAATGTCCCAAAAGAAGCTACAGAAACATTTTCAGCTCCTTTAGTTAAAATTTCTTTTTTACATAAATTTTTACATAAAGTTTATAAATGTTTTTTGTTTAATTAAATCATGTAACTTCTTTATCATTATTACCTTATTTCAGTTCACTGATATTGATTTAGTTGATCAATATACACGTCAATTGAATAGGACTCCATATTTATCACTTTCAGGTCCCGGAAGCTGGAATTACAACATTGTCATATCGATATGGGCACTATGCCATAATTTAGTTCTATTTTATGATGCAGAAAAAAAATTTTGTGCCCGGTAATTTTGGTCAAAAACATGTAATAATGCCAGCTTCAGCTGAAGCCACAACTCCGGTATGCGAAACTCGGAAACTATTAGTGATATCAAATTCTTCTTTGCGCAGACATTTAGTGCCAATTAAGTGTTTTGGATTCGTGCCATGCACAAAATCCGGGCACTTTTTTTAAATCAAAAATGTGTAGTAATGCTGGCTTCAGGTGACTCTGGCATGTCAAACTCGGAAACAATTAGGGGTATCAAATTCTGCTTTGCACTGGAATTTAGTGCTTATTTAGTGCTAATGAATACCAAAAAAACTAAATTTTGTGCCCCGAAATTTTGGCCAAAAACATGTAATGCTGGCTTCAGGCGACTCTGGTATGTTAAACTCGGAAACTATTAGTGTTATCCAATTCTACTTTGCACAGGAATTTAGTGCTTATTCAGTGATAATAAATGTCGCAGAAACTAAATTTTGTGCCCGGTAATTTTAGTCAAAAACATGTACTAATGCTGGCTTCAGGTGACTGGTATGTGAAACTCGGAAACTATTAGGGGTATTAAATTCTACTTTGCACTGGAATTTAGTGCTTATTTAGTGCTAATGAATGCCACAAAAACCAAATTTTGCGCCTGGTAATTTTAGTCAAAAAAATGTAGTAATGCTGGCTTCAGGTGCCTCTGGTATATAAAACTTTACATGTTTTTGGCCAAAATTTCCGGGTACAAAATTCAGTTTTCGTGGCACATATTAGCACTAAATAAGCACTAAATTCCTGTGCAAAGTAGAATTCGATACCCCTAATAGTTTCCGAGTTTCACATACCAGAGTCACCTGAAGCCAGCATTACATGTTTTTGACTAAAATTACCAAGCAAAAAATTTGGTTTTTGTGGCATTCATTAGCACTAAATTCCTGTTCAAAGTAGAATTTGATACCACTAATAGTTTCCGAGTTTCACATACCAGAGTCGTCTGAAGCCAGGATTACATGTTTTTGACTAAAATTAAGGAGCACAAAATTTAGTTTTTACGGCATTCATTATCACTAAATTCCTGTGCAAACTAGAATTTGATACCACTAATAGTTTCCGAGTTTCATATACCAGAGTCGCCTGAAGCCAGCATTACATGTTCTAGACTAAAATTACCGGGCACAAAATTTAGTTTTTGCCGCATTCATTAGCACTAAATAAGTACTAAATTCCTGTGCAAAGTAGAATTTGATACCACTAATAGTTTCCGAGTTTCACATACCGAGTCACCTAAAGCCAGTATTACTACAAGTTTTTGACTAAAATTACCGGGCACAAAATTTAGTTTTTATGGCATTCATTAGCACTAAATAAGCACTAAATTATGGCATAGTGCCTATATGGATATGACAATGTTGTAATTCCAGCTTCCGGGACCTATCACTTTCGTTTAGCAAGTATAACATAAGCTCATATAAGTTTTTTGTAATAGTGCCTGGGTCCAAAAATCCATTATCTCGATTGCATCTTCCCCTAAAAACTTTTCTCAGGGTGCCAACATTATTTTAAAAATGCCTCCGTTTGTGATAGAAATGCTCTAGGAAAAAACAAAATGAATAATATAAATTTAATTCTATTAACAAATTCTATTAAAACATGATCTGAAGAAAACTCGTAGATCTTTTCCAGGTGAATAATTTTAATTTTAAACGTTTTTTGTATCTTGCATAGTTTGACCTGAAATTGAATGTTATTATTTCTAATACCATTTTTCACGACTAAAGAAAAACTATGTGTCTGATCGAAAAATGTTTTGAAAAAAATTTGTAGATATTTTTCAGATGACTAATCTCACTTTTCAAGATTTTTCCGCATCTTGCATAGTTTTACAGAAAATAGAATTTTTTATTGTTAATTATATGCAGATGACTCCCACCTTTAAAATTGTTGAATGATTAACTTGAAAAATAGTCTCTAACCGCTGGACTACAGTGTTCAAAAACTTTTGCAAGAAGCGACAAAAACGATTTTTTATGTTTGTTTTTACTTATTACCCCCTTTTTCAAACATTTAACTTGATGCATTATTTTAGTTTCAAGATTCGCAATCTACGTCATATCGAAAAACTAAAAACTCTTCTAGATTCGTCTCCGAAATATCCAGGTGCGGATTTTTGGTTTAAGCAATTTGTTAAACAATTACATTTTTTTATATTTCTGCAATTGTTTGAAACAAACTAAGCGTCGGATCGGAAAACAAACAGCACATTTACATTCGACTTTATAATCTCAGTTCCGTCAGTTTTGTCAAATTTTTCTGTATAAAACAAATGAAAAATATCAGTGTTTTGCCCAGTATACATTAACTATATACTGGTTGTTTTTTTAAACCCATGAACAACAACGTGAACCTTCGGAACACTAATAACACCGTGGGGTGGGATCCAACCCAACTTAATATTTCCTGTTATTTGTGATGAATTTGAAATTCTAAAGGGGAGAGATGGTTGGTAATCCACTTCAGAGTAATAAAATATTGCTTTTCAATGCAAATTTTTACTGCAAATAATGCTGGATAACAAATAATACTAGATAAAAATACAGTACAAACTCGCCTTTTTCGAGACCACCCTTACCACGAGTGGGTAGTTTATTTTTATCCACGACGCTCATTGGCTGCCCCGTTCTTGTATCGATGCGCCGCCGGTGGCTACTTTTTCAAGCGAAAAGTGTGGGTGATTTGAAATCAATAATAAATACTGTCAATAATAATACAAATAAATACACCCGACATTCCTAGAACTGCTGGCCCCCGCAGTTTCTCAGCGCGTAGGGCGAGAGACGATTGCGACTCTCGCCTCGGAAGGGCCGAGAGTGCGAGTACTCTGTCGAGTACGTATATTGGGCAATATTATGGAAACGGTTCAGGCGAGTGGATATCCGGCTTATTGCGCAGTTGAAAAAGTCGCGGTTCGTTAGTTTTTGTTGGCGTTAGTGTTTTTGTTGCCATACGACAATTCGCCAACTAAGAATCAGTCGAAATATAAAATAAAAAAAGAGCAAATATTTTGCGGAATAGTGAGTTTTGTGGTATGACGTCGATTGGTGGAAATGCCAGCTAGGACATGGTACTGCAACTGCATACGACATTTTGGAGAAAATCTCCGAAACGTGAAGGTAAGTTACAAAGGTCTGCATAGTAATCTTTTCAAGTGTAGAATGCATTTGCGCAGTTCTGTTTCTTGATCCTTTTATCGGTTGAAGACCTTTCAGTTTCACGAAATACAAGCACCTGTCTGAAATTTGAGGTTAGATTACCACTAACCTGTCATTTAGGATATTTTATTTTATTTCGTGAAACTGAAAGGTCGTGAATCGACAAAAGAATGGAACACGACTGAGAAAATAGATTCTACACTGGAGAAATATAACTATTTGTCCATTTATGACTTTTACGTTTATAATATTTTCTCGAAAACGTCGTGAGACGTATTCCTATGACGCCATGTCAAAGTACTCAATTCAAGGCTTCCCGCTCTTCGGGCCTCTTTTTTTCAATTGGTCACCCACTGATGCGGAGGAGAATATACCGTGCTCGTGGTGGGGGTTGCCGGAACTGCACAAATGGAAATAACCGTCTACAGCCAACGGGAAATAAAGGTGACAAGAAATAAGAGACATAGAAATATGTGAGTTTCTACTGTATCTTCATGAACGAACAAAATCAAATACAAAACTTTTCTGGGGAAAATTCTTCAAAATCAAATATGTATAAAAAACTTTCCTTTTGTGGTGAATACAATTTTTGTGAAAATGTAGGTATCATGTTTCTCAACCGAATTATCCTGAAAGATCATCAGCATTCAGGCAGCCATAGTAAATCACTTTTTCATGCTCACCACATAAACATTTACTACATTTTTCGCAAAATATATAGCCTTTCTTGTCCATTCTGACCTGCAAAGGTTAGAACTAGACAGGATTTGAGGGTACTGGGAAGAAGGTGATAAGAAATATTCACGCATGCGCAGCTTCAAGTAATCAGAATATCTAAAAAAAATACGCACCCTAGTAAAAAAACATCCGTAATAAAAAAAAATTTATTTTCGAGGGGAAAAGCTACTTTCAATAAATTTACCCCCCCCCCCCCCCAAAGGATGCAGGGGGGGTCGCGAATCGAAAAAAAAATTCGAATTAAACTTATGTATTTCATACAGGAGAATCTAAATCTGTGATAAAAAATGGGGGTTCCCATTTGAAATTGCAAAGTCCCCCTCCTGATTCCTGGGGGTGGGTGGGGTAAATTTGTTCGAAGTCGCTTGTCCCCCTCGAAAATAAAAAGTTTTTGTTGTACGGATATTGTTTCATAGGACGCGTATTTTTTTAGATATTTCGATGCCTCAAGTTAAAAAAACACCCAGTATAACTTTTTCACCTGGGGATGATAAATAGGGGTAAACCTGGAAGTACCACCTTGCCCAAAAAACGTATGCGCTATGCCATAATTGAGGGCTCGCTTAATGCCCAAAAGCGAATTTTGGGTTCTTTTTTTTTAACGCATGGTACTACCAGCTTATCGTAAAGCTAGCAGTACCATGGTAGAAATATTTGTTATATCATCTTTTTTCTTTCACAGGAATTAAGGGTTCATTTGATGGAACAATACTTGAAGTATTAAAAAGTAAACAATAATTGATTATCTCTCTCCCCCCCCCCCCTCACTCCTGCACGTCTTTTGAATTTTGCAGAATTCTCTCGATTTCTTAGATTTTACAGAAAAAACGAGTGCATCTTAATTCAGTAGTAGTCTACCGTCGACTAAAGTTAATGAATTTGGAAATAGTTGAGAACTTCATGTTTTCAGAAAAATTCAGAAAATAAAAAATAAATCAAGTTATATCATGAATTCAGGGATGCCAGTCCGTCCCCTTTTTCCCTAATCCCCTTTTCCCCTCCCTTAAGTTTGGAAAATCCCCTTAAATCCCTAAAATCGAGAATTGTAACCCAATTTCCCCCTTCTTTTCACAAAGTTTAGATTCATTTTTGTAAGACTGTGATTCGTTATTTTAGTAAGGATTAAATATGATTGGCTGCTAACATAACGTGTGTTTGTGGGAATATTGCGGAAAATATCTTTATATCTATATAAGAACAAAGAAGAAGTCTTGAGGAAAATATTAAAGTATAAATTGCAATGTAAAAACGAGTATTAGATACGTGTTTTAGGTTTTAATGTAAGTGACAATAAATAAATTGTTAAAGACGTAATCTACCTGTAAATTTTTACTTCGATTTTTTTCTTTTTCATAATTTCTTTCTGACATGACTTAAACATTTGTATTTTCCATGTAAAGTAGATTCTTTAACTGGAAGAAACATTCAGGTAATGTCAATACATTTTCAGAATCTTTACTTGTATTTGTCGTATATTCAAGATTGATTTTATTGTTGTTTTTTTTTCATGGTTTCTGTATTTAAAGGTTAGTTTTTCGATCGAATTCAAGTAATCAGTTTTGTGCTATATAAAATGCGTTGTTAGCTAATATTATAAAGGAAAAAAAGGACATTGCAACTTTACAGTCTGATCTTGAAAATGCCGAAAAAGCGTGTGTTGAAGATACGAAAAATTCTGATTCAATACTAAAAACATTATATGGTGTCGTAGGTAAGGATCCAACAGGCGTTGTGGTTCAGGAACTTCTGATGAGTTCAGAAAAGTTGCGTACAAAAAAGAAAAAAAGCGAAACAAGGTAGATAAATTGCCCAAAAAAATCGAGAAGAAGTCTGAATTGATTAGGTCTGCTATATTAAAAAAAAAAAGAAAGAAACTTCTGTTAATTATAAGAAGTCGTTTTGATGCAATTAAATTTTTTTAAGAGATACTGATATGCGGAAATGACGCATCAAATGTTCCTAATAATAAAATACCAATTGTCATAAAAAATCTATTATTTATTAATATATTTTCACTCCCCTTACACTTAAAAAAATCCCCCTTTTCCCCGAAAAATCCCCTTTAAAAAAAAAATCCCCTTTTTTCCCTAAATTTGAACGACTGAACCGCTGGCATCCCTGTGAATTATTCAAGAGAATTGAAGGATCTTTAAAAGAATTCCATGCATTTAGAAGAATTCAGAGAATCCAAAAGATAACTGAAATTATTTGTTCTACTCTCACAAAATTTCGGAGAACATAGGCTACATTTCCATTTTTTCCATGCACCGAATTTCGGTGAGCCAATATTTTATCTCGATCATGTTCAAGTAAAGGAATTGATTTTTTGCAAAGTTCTTTTACGGTTCGCTAAAACTTGAGCCCACCCGATTTAAACAGAAAAACATATTCGTAATCGCATTTTTTTTTAATGCTCGAATAAAAGTGAAGTTACCGCCGTAGGAGAAATTGCTTTTCGGGGTCGCACGCACACTTGCAATTACACGAAGAAAAATGGATGGTCAAAGTTGGAGGGTAATAATTTAGAGAGCCAGTCCGTTCTTCTAACTCTAGATAGTCAAAAGAGCCATCTAGAATTTTTTGACATAGTCGGAGAGGCTCTCATTTTATGACCAGTCTGACTGTTATAACAAGGTCGGACTCACTATCGGGGATACGCAAGGTATCCTTTCGGGATGGTCAATACGATCATCTTGTTTTCATTCATTTCGACCATCCACGGAAGAGCAACCCAGTGGGACACCAAATTTGACGACGTCTTTACGACATCGTTACGCCATCTTTACGACAACTTTACGAAATCCTATGTCCATGTCGTTAAGGTTTCTTTACGCTACCGTAAATAAATCATCAGATAGGGTTGTAAGTCCATGAAACGTTTCATTGAAACATCGAAAGTTTCATGAAACAATGAAATGTTTCATGGGACCAAAGTTTCTGAAACGTTTGAAAGTTTCACAAACACGTATGCGCTTGCGCACTCATGTCAGGTTGAGGTTAGGTAATATAATGGCGTTGTTCAATCGAATAATCTTGCTGAAACTTGAAAGCTGATCATACGAACAAATATCAGTACAGGCGCGATTACAGATTACCGGTTTACCGGGTAAGATTTGAAAGATGGTTCGTCATAAGCACTGTGTGCACAAGTACTTTACGCAGCACGTTAGTGAAGGACGCGTTGTAAAAGTTAAATGCAATTTTTACACGTGGACGAATCGAAGAAATACGACGAGAATGATTCGTCATATAAAAGATTTATGCAAAAAGTACCCGGCAGTAGTTGAACAAGAAATGAGTCCAGAAACGTGTACTCCTAATCCTGATCTAGCTGATCTTTCTTATGCAAATATGTATTTCTATATCAAATATTTATTTAAAATATTTAGAGATATAGCACTAATAAAAATTAAAGCATGTTTTTGAAAGAAAATAATTTATAAAAATAAACCTGATAGTTTAAAGAAATAGCAGGATGTTATTTTATTCATTTCCATTCGAAGTTTCTACATTTTTAATGAAATCCTTTTAAAAATTAAACATACTAAAAACTAAATATGTATTAAATACGACATTTATTTTCATTTTATTGAAGTCAATTTTCAAATTTTTCAAATAAAATATTTCAAAAATTACATGTTATTAACAAGTAACACGTGATTTATTTATTTAAATTAGTTGATGCACGGCATCTTCCACAAAAATGTGGAGGATCAGTCGATTTCGTATGAGCTAACGTTTGCTTTCATTAAATCACCCGGATTGAAGTCGGGCAAGGAGGGTTTCATTTTGGCTTCAATTTGGTTTCATTTTTCATTTCGGTGTCATTTCCACTCTAGCATACCGTCGTCTTATTTTGAGCCGAGACATTCCCGATGATAGTTGCAGAGCGTGTCATGTACACCCCGAGCATCTAGGATACATACTATCTAGTTGTCCAACTCATGCGGGAAGGACCCACATCCAAAGGCACAATGCTGCACTAAGAGTGCTTTATTACCATCTCTGTCACCCTTAAGGCATTAGCCCAAATACCGCTCCGCTAAACCCTCCCAGGGAAATAGAGTCAATTGTCGAAAATGAGAAGCGCTCCATATACTGGAACTTAATATTCTCGACAATTGTTTCTGTTGCGCACTCGAGGCCTGACATAGTTCTTCTTGACTTCGAGAAACGTGAAGACGTGGTTACAACTTAAATTTTACCGCGATTTCACTGGGAGCGGGTGCAATTTGTCAGATTAGCACCCGCTCCCGGCGAAATCCTGCAGTTGTCCTTATGACAAACTTTCAACTATATATTAGGGGTCTTTCAAAAATAAAAGAAGAAGGAATCTCAAGTTGCATCTTCGGGTTTTTGTTCCTTTTGGCTTAAAAATGAACCACATGGAAGGAGACATAAATCGGGTAATATTTAGAAGTCACTCATCGTGAATTTGTATGTTTTTGCAGAAAAATTAATTTTATGTAAAACCAGATGGTTTTCGTATCTTTCTCTGCGTATTTGTGGTACGCGAAGTTTTTGCGTTTGTCGGAGGGGGTATGTTGCCGGCCACGGCCGTAAAAGTATACTTTTACGGAGTGCGCGCATGCGCTTTTGGTCCAAGCGGCGACACTCTCATGTTTCTCTCTTCTGACGCATGCGCGGTACACATGATTTATATTTGTAGATTGTATAATACAGTTGCCCGCGAGTATTTCGTCAACCGATAATAATGATTATACGTGTCGCGGTGGCAAATGATAATCAAGATGGAGAGTTTATGCAGTGCACTAAACCTCACTTTCAAGAAGATGCTGAAAATGATTTAACTATTCAATTTTTGATTAAAAATTTATCTTTGTTGGATGAAAATTCAACTATTTGGTTGAAAATTGATATTTCTTATTTAAAAATTAAAACATTGGCCTCGGGCGTCAAACCCGTGATTTGCTGAGTCGTAGCACAGTATTCTATTCAACCAAACTGTATTCTCTGAATTCTTCGGAAAAGATGGAATTCCTTTCAACTATTTCCAACTTCATCATCTTTGGATTCCTTACGATTTTTCGAATTCTTCTGCACTTTTTGAACTTTTCCGAATTCTTAGAACTCTTGAGATAACACACAATTATTTTAAATTTGTTAATTTTTTGGTAGTCGTTTGCATACAACTTGAATTATTTTGAATTCTCTAAATTCATCTAAAAAATGAAATTCTCTGCAATTCCTTGAAACACTCAATTTAGAAGAACGTTAAAATTTCTATTGTTAATCCCAATGAGGCCTGGCCCATGCCCAATTGAATGATTAGTCATTGAAAGTAGTAATTTATTGGAATCTCACAGGTACACAAGCATATGAAGAAATGTGGACAATGTCCTCACCAATAGGATTTAATTTACTCCTATTAATTTTCACTAGTTTAAGAACTTAATTAAGAGCGTGATCAAACTTATTGGACCAGGACCTTTTTCACAAAAGAAAGTGCTTCCCAAAAAAAATATCTTGAAAAGGTTTGATACATGCGTGCACCAATTTTAATCGAGCCAGTCCTAATTAGATAATTAGTAATTGCAATTAGTCATTTAGACGTATCTCACTATTACACGCATGTGCCAAAAATTACTAAATAATTTTTTAGAGTGCATTTTCAACCGCGAACACACCACTGATGAAGAAATATTGACCAAGCCCGTACCAATAGGCTTTAATTTACTCTAGTTAGTTTTCACTAATAAACAAACTTAATTCAGAGCGACGTCAAAATTAGTCGAAAAGGATCTATTTTGCTAAAGAAAAATCTAGCAAAAAAATGTTTGGGGAATTTTGGATTCATGGGTGTCCACTGTCCAGTGAGATACAATTGAATGACTAATTGCACTGATTAATCATCTAATTAGGACTGGATCGACCATTTTCAGGAGAGGACCTCTTCTATTCAAGTTAGTCGCAGATATTTTGCTCAACGACGACAGATTGGAAGACCAAATCTGTCGAAAAATACGCTTACATTTGCTTCGGGGAGCCTCCTTCACTGATGTTATATCCTAAATGCGGCTCTCTGGCACACATAGGTATGGGTAGTTCTCTCTAGTACCAATGTATCTAATAGCACTCATATCCACGAGCTCAGGGTCCTCGAGAACGCCAGCAAGTCGTGCTCGCTTCAGATGAATCTTAGCACACTTTTCCAGTCTAAAGTCCATATCAATCTTTCGTATGTACCTCACGACGATCCTCAGAGCATGCTGACGCTGCTTTGCTCCAGAAGCCTAGATCTTCAGGTATCCATATAAATTATATGAGTTTCCTTGTGCTCGCGATGATTAACCTCGCCACAGAGGCACCCACGAAAATTGTATAGTGCGAGAGATAGTGATGCAAAATATAGAGATAGTTTGATGCAAAAGAGCATAGGGCTTTTGGTGTCGCCCTGAAAGACGCCCCTCGGGAAGGTGATGCTGTTATTACACTATAATTTCCAGATGAAGTAGTAAATATGGTTTCCGAAGGGTCATCAATCTTTATATGCATTCCACTATGTGTGGATGAACCTTTAAGCTTTTCAACAGACATGATAAGCTATGGGAGGTTGAATCGAAATCTTTGTGTTAGTCAATCCAGGCCATCGGCAGGCAGCGCTGGTAGTTCTCTCGGCATCCTGCTACACCTTTATTTGGCCCACGTTGTACGTACACCTCTTTCAGCACAGGTTCAATTCTCCGAACAAACCTGTTGTTCAGAATAGCTGGAACGTTATATACAACGTATTCTAACACCTAATACCAATGACTGCGGGATGGCCTTGACCTACTTTAATTATGAGGTGAAGATCCGAGCCAGATATTGGTGTGTAGAAACAAACTTGTTCCACCAGCAGTTCTTGATACCATCTGCTCCTGCAGTGTGGAAGTTCTTCGTGCCCCTCAGTGCTTGCTTCACCTATTCGTCAGTGATTGGTGGGCATCCTCTTGGGCGGATTTTTGACAGAAACAGCGAGAAACTGGTGAATCTCCCTGCCCCAGCCCTTCCTCTTCTGTATTGTCCTCCTAGTGTCCGATAACACTCGTATTTTGTCAACAATGTGCGGGTTGCTTGCCAGCAGCTTTAACTTAGTCAGTTTTTGATGTGCGATCCTCAGTCACTTTTACCCTTCGATTTGAATCACCTAAAGCTTCTCATAGCTGAAGGGTTGCATTACAGAACTAGATAACCAACAAAATCGGAATTTTTCATGAGAGCGAAACAACGTTCTGTAAAATCGAAACTACCATTTAAAGATAAAACAAAAATTTACTCCCGAGCTTCAAATTTCATGTCCGCGAAAGTAAAGACTTATAGTGTGACGGTATCGTACTGTACCAGAAGATTTTTTGCTGAAAGGTCTATAAAAAGAAGAAAGATAGGGAAGATGTCTCGAATTTGATATACCAACTCCTTTCCGATGGATTGCCGGGACTCTATGACCCGAAAATCGACCAACAATAGGACATTCGAAAGGTTATTTAATAAACTTTCGGATTGGTCGATTGATTTTTTCATATCATCAACGAGTCTTTTTTAAATGAAGATTTTCCAAAAAACGAGTTTTTCAAAAATCGGTAAATGGTGGCTCTAGTTTGATATACCTATAAAAACATCGAAATACATGAAAAATAAGCAAGTTTCCGATATGAAAATGACAAATGATAATCGAATCTGGTATTTGACATTCTGAAATCTGCAAAAAAGATAAATTGGACAGTAAGCATTAGTATACACACTACACTCGTCATTGTTAGTATATATCACATGAATCAACACTAAACAAGCTCGGACATACACACATACGTGCATGAATACATGAACCCATTTTTTTAACATTCAGGAAGCTGAATAATGTCTAACTGTGGGTTTCTGGTCCGAACCCATGGTAAATCAAATTAGAGCCACCCGGTACAAAATGTTCATGTTTAAAAAGCATAATCCCTAAACAGAAGCATCTCCATATCTACCGAGCAATACTATTATACTAACCCTACTTCAATACTACATACAACATTTATTGGAAAAACTAGATTTCCGAAATAATGAATAGACATTGAAGACTTACCTGGAATGAACTTAGGATATCCGATTTTTTATTTTTCAGTCTCACACTTTTTGTGAAGCGAATGAAACAGTGAAACTGTCAGTATTTTTGGTATTTTCCACTCTCTAAAGTGCGTTCAGTTCCTACTGTTAACAACCTAGTACATGTTTTAGTTGTCTAGAAATCCAGGTGGCTCAAATTCAAGCCCTATATCAAATTAGAGCCATCTCCTCTACATGTTGCTTTATAGAAAATGAAGATTTAAGATTTTAGGTTGGTAATTTCTTGGTACTGTAGTACTGAAAAAAGTGGCTAGGTAATTAAAAAAACGAAGAAGAAGATGGCAGAAAATGTACAGAGTATCAGTCATCTGGTTTTGAATTACCAATCTTTTTATTACTATATTGAAAATGAGATTTCGAACAAATCCTTTTAACACAACGTATATTTGGTTTTGAAGACTTTGGATTGGACAAGTGTGCCAAGATTCATCTGAAGCGATATGAGTTTTATTACACATCTTGACACTGGAAAGACCCATACACACATACTCCGAAGTATATACAAGCGTCATCTTCGACAGATTTGATCTTCCAATTTATGGGCGTTGAACAAGGTATCTGCGACTAACATGATTGCCGTCCCGATTCTACTCTACTCGTTCGGAGTAGTTTCGCGGGCGAAGCACGTGCGGCCCTTGATATCGCCACACGTAAGATCATGCATGTGCACAGTGGCAGACTAGCCATAGGTTGGGATGCGGCAAACCCCGCCGGCGCCCACCCGATCAGGCACGCGCCCCCCCAGGGCATTTTTTTAAACAATGTAAATGTATTTAATATTAAACAAGAGAAAGCAGAAGGAATTTACTAAAATGGTATCCGTATACATATTGTACTCCATAAGCTATTTAATCATAAACATATAACATCGTACATGAATTCCAAATTATACTTCCAAAGCAAATAAAAGTTTTGTGAGCATTGATTTGTTTCTCGTTCCAGGATTCGTAATTATGCAAAAAATAATTGTATAACAGAATTTTTTCTTATTATATAAAGCATCAGAAATGTATCGATTACCTGCGTTTATCACACTATTAATATAGTTTAAAATTATTTCGTAAAACTTTAAACGTTGCAACATATTATTGTGTAAACGAAAGGATTTAAAATCCTTTTTTATAAATTAATACTATAAAGACACTCCCTAAAATTGTAATGATTTGAAAAATATATAGTATAAAGAAAAAAATCCAATTATTTTCAAAAATTAATTATTATCTTCCTTATCTAGTTTCGATTTTTAACCTATATTCTGCTGTTCAAAATATCCAAAATGAAAGTGAATGAATATTTGAAATAATTGAATGTTTTAAATTGAAGGAAAAAGAGGCAAAAAGTTTGAACGTCCCATTCATGAGATAATTTTATTTCGAGAGAAAACGATTTTTAAAAGTTGGTCCTTGACGGTTTTGTACCGTGCTATTCGTGCGACATCTCAAATTTATAAAAACAAAGCAATTAAATTATACGTTTATTTTGGTGTCATTTTTATTTTCTGAAGCAAGTTTTATTAATAATTAATCGGATAATTGTACAAAACTGATATTTAGAAATAATTATTCATAGTAAAAAATATTTGCATGAATATATTAGGTTGAAAATAATTTTTTTGATAACTCATTATGAAATAAAAAAATTTCTGTATTAAGATATTAGTACTGACTCAGTACATGCCAGTACTAAGATTTATTAAAATAGAGATTTTGTAATTTCATAGAGTTATTAAAGAAATTAATTTTTAACATAATAACTTCATGTAAATATTATTTACTTTGGCCAATTATTCTTAAATATAATGTTTTTACGATTCTTAGATTTAATTAATAATAAAACTAGCTTTAGAGAACAGAAATCACACCAAAATGATCGAATAAATTCAATTAGAGATTAACAGTTTTTCGCATAATAATAGTAATTATTGCACGTTTTTGATTATATACTACTGTTATGTTGTAGACAATATGTTTCTTAATAAAAATC
>CAKNWW010334742.1:0-11333 GCA_932074435.1 Andricus kollari
TAAATCTTAAAAATTGCTAATTTTTTATTGTAAATTCAAATAATTAAAAACTCCTCAGTCGTAAAGATGCATAAAAAATGTGTAAATCAGGAAGATTTTCAAGATCAAAAGTCAAGTTTTAATTTCTAAAAGTTTCAAATTGAAGAAATTTCGAGAATAAATTATTAAAATTACAGAATTTTGATTTGTAAATTTTCAAAATTAAAAACTCTTTAATTTAAAAATGTGTAAATAAAAATGATTAAATTTGAATGATTTTGAAGATCCAAAGTCAAGTTTTCAATTCTAAATCTTGCAAATTTACGACATTTCGAATGTAAATCATCAAAATTACTAATTTTCTTATTGGTAATTCAAAAAATTAAAACCTCCAGTTTGAAGACGCATAAATAAAAATTCTTAAATTTAGGTGATTTTGAAGATCAAAAGCCAAGTTTTTAATTCCAAATTGAAGAAATTTCGCATGTAAATCATTAAAATTACAGAATTTTCAGTTGCAAATTTTCAAAATTAAAACCCCCTCAATTTTACAAATGAAGAAATAAAAATTCTTGAATTTGGATGATTTTGAAGATCAAATGTAAAGTTTTCAATTCTAAATGTTTCAAATTAAAGACATTTCGAATGTAAATCTTAAAAATTACTAATTTTTTATTGTAAATTCAAATAATTAAAAACTCCATCGTGAAGATGCATAAAAAAATTTTTAAATCAGAAAGGTTTTCAAGATCAAAAGTCAAGTTTTAATTTCGAAATGTTTCAAATTGAAGAAATTTCGAAAGTAAATCATTAAAATTACAGAATTTTCAATTGTAAATTTTCAAAATTAAAAACGCTTTAATTTAAAAATATGTAAATAAAAATGATTAAATTTGAATGATTTTGAAGATCCAAAGCCAAGTTTTCAATTCTAAATCTTGCAAATTAACGACATTTCGAATGTAAATCATCAAAATTACTCATTTTTTTTATTGGTAATTCAAAAAATTAAAACCTTTTCCAGTTTGAAGATGCATAAATAAAAATTCTTAAATTTAGGTAATTTTGAAGATCAAAAGTCAAGTTTTTAATTCCAAATCTTCCAAATTTTAAGAAATTTCGAATGTAAATCATTAAAATTACAGAATTTTCAATTTAAACTTTCAAAATTAAAAACCCTTTAATTTTACAAATGAAGAAATAAACTTTCTTGAATTTTGATGATTTTGAAGATCATATATAAAGTTTTTTAATTCTAAATCGTCCAAATTGAAGAAATTTCGAATGGAAATCATCAAAATGACTAATTTTTTATTGTATATTCAAAAAATTTGAAACTCATATTTTAAAGATATCGCGTGATTCAAATATCGTATATTTAATGAGAAAAAAGGAAAAAGGGGAATTTATTTGAGAATAGGGGGAAAAAGGGGAATTTCATGAAAAAAGGGGAAACTAAGAAAAAAAGGGGATACTGTGCACCCTGGGAATACCATATTCCCGCACACTAATCTTTTTCATTTTATGAACAATATAAATTGCATTGAATTATACTTTTTTCAGTATGAAATTACAATTGAAGGACGTCATTGTAGAAAACCTTTCAAATTTTGTGGTGGACAGAGCTAGACTTAGTCTCATCGGACCAACGATTTCAGTGAATATAACAGTTCCCACCATATACACACATGGATACTATAATGTATCCGGCATATTGGGAGATATGTTTCCTCTTCGCGGATCTGGTCCATTTCAAGTTTTAATTTATGGTTTTAAAGCTTATGTGCACACTGTTCTCGGTTATTCCCGAGGCATGTACATGAAAAGTTTTGATCTCGACTTCTCAATCGAATCAGTCGATCTTGCTCTTGAAAACTTGATGGGAAATGAAGCAATAAGTAAAGTTATGAACGAGGTGGGTCGACAAAAACTCAAAAGGCATATGTGTGATACAAACAAAAAGAATAAGCGTTTAGAATGCTCAGAATTTATTAATAGTTGAAACCTATGTATTTTTATTTACAGGTGGTTAAAGAAATTGCTCCAGAGGCAATAGAACTTATCAAACCGGAAATTTTGCCAAAAATTCAAGATTACATTGTGAGCAGAGCCAATGATACAATGTACCATCTGACTATGCGAGACGTACTGCACGTTCTTATAGGTGAAGCCGAAGTTCGAGATTTTATTGTTCTCCCATAAAAGTCTTTTGTAAACACCCAATGCAATATTCCAATGATTTTCTTTTTTAATTAAAATGTATGTGTGTTGTTAGTAATATACCAAAGCGTTTTTTACCATCTATCTTCTTAAGATAGCACACAGTAGATTTGAGTGCCATTTTTATTATTATTAGTTGTTTTTGTCGAAAACCATTGCGTGACAATAAAGAAGAAAAAAATAAAGTTTCGTTTTACTTTTCACTTACCTTGGTTAACTATTCCTGAAATATTAATATTAGTTATCTAATTTCATATAACTGGTTATTGTATTGATGAAATGAAATTGTACAGTTACATTGTATATTTTTCTATTTGGAGAGCAGTCTTGGAATTTTGTACAAAAACGTACAATTAAGCAATTTGTTGATTTCTGATGACACTTAGTTAACATGATAACAGTCAAAAACCAAGCAATGTTAAATATTTTATTTAATTAAATTCGTAGAGTTACAATACAATTCAGAAATTTCTAAGTCTTTCATATATAACGCACGAGTTACTAACTTTTATAGATAAAGTCATTCTGTCCTGCACATATATATCAGTTCTTGTCAAGATATCTCGCGAAACCTGTGTTGCTCTTCTTCATTAATCTCCTCACTATGCATATTTTAATCGATCGATATTATAGCGATATTTGATAATAGTTAGATCTCAAAACGCTCAAAAATGTCATTGTAACATAAATTTCGACTACTCAAATACATGGGTAGAAATTGAGATAAATAAAATATTCCCCTTTCTCTATATTTAAAATTAGTTCCTAATAAAAGATTAGTTAACATACGCTAAAAAAACTTGTACTTTGGCCTTGAACGCAACACAACCAAGAAGATTGTTTATCAGAAGTTTATTTTTATTGTAATGTTGAAATGGCAATAGTAGAAAATCTTCCGGCTCAACTGACGCTTTCCATTCTCCGGTCACAGAATATCAGTTTCATAGATTTTAGTTTGATTCCCCGTCGAATTTTGCGCTTGCTGATTCGCGTTTTGTTCCTGATTCGCTCTTGATGCTAAGCTGGTCAGCGAACCCGAGCTTGCAGTACTAGTACTCAATCCAAGACCCATTTTCGCAAGCAAGTTACTCTCTGAACCCGTCTTCTTCAGCAAATCTGAGGGGGCTGGTGGTGTATTCTGAAACTGTTGCAATCTTGTGTATTGTTCTTGCAAGACCTTCTGTCTACGCAGCAGTTCCTGATGACGCTGCTCCAACTGCTCGTGCCTTCCTTTCTTATTCTGTATCCCTTCTTGCGAATTGACACTTTCACACGAGCTTGAGTTGCTTGCTGAAAGAATATTATTCGGTAGCGGCTGTTCTTCCGAAGTTGCATTGGGCGGCAGAGCCATCGGAGGCTTCCCATTACTTTTACCTCGGCGTAAAGTGCCGGTAGGATTTCTAGGAGGCAACTGAGGGCTGGTGGGACTGGCCAGAGGTGACCGAGAACTGGTCCTAGGCGGAGGTGGTGGTGGTACTCTTCTGGCAGTCGCCAACTGAAGTAATTCGGCATTTCTCTCTGGCACCGGTGGTTTTTGAGGCGGTATGGTACTATCGGAAACTTGTAATCTTGCTATCGGTGGAGATGTGTCTGTGTCTGAACTGGATGGATAGGAATGAAGTCTACGTAATGTGCTGGTAGTTGAATCTATACTCCCTTTTCTGCCGATATCAGAGATATTAGGAGCACGACTAGTTTGAATTATATGGCTAGCCGACCTTCCCAAATCTGCCAGGGTCGGCGGATGACTGGTGTTAGATGCCTGACTTAGCTGCGAGGCTGGTCGGGAAAATGTTTGTAGTTCATCTAACAGAGCGTCGAGTGCGTTCTCCGGACGCTGCTGATTGGGGGTGGATGAGTCGGCAACGTGGGTCCCTCCCCCAATGAGGCTCGCTGACCCCAAAAAAGTGCGTTCCGCTGGCACGGGGGTAGTTGTCTGTTCGAGACATAGACATTTATTAATTAGTTTTCATGTCAAGTACAACTCTGCTGCTTCTATGGCAGCATTGATTGGCAATACTCCTCAAGTGGCAAAATATCCATACTTTCTTCCAAATATACTTTGACTATAATTTAACTTGGATTTTAGGAATGCTGCACACCCGCCCTGTAAAATCTCACCTCTGGATCCTTAGGTATCATCATCTGAATTACACCTCAGCTCTTGAAAAGCAAAGCAAATGATTTTTGTTGTGTTTGAAAACTTACGACACACCTTACTCTTTGAATATTGATTATTCATTCAGTCATGTACTTGGGCGAGTGTGAAACGAAACATTTTGGAAACGATATTTTGCCACTGCAGCTGCTATAAGTATGCTACTGTCTAAAAATGGCAACACGCCATTTTTCTGAAACCAGAAAGAATCTGTTTTCATAACAAGGTATGTACATTCGTTATTACGCGAAAGTGGTAAATCGAAGCATAATACAACCGAATACATACAATTTTATGACTTTTAATCTTTCAATGTTCTTCGATGTACCATACCGATTTTCGTCTTTGTCTCTATCTAGTTTTGAACATCATGCCAACAAAGGTTGCAAAAACATGCCAGTAAAAGACAACACAATAAACTGGAGTGACAAGGTAAGTTAATGAGTTATAAATATTAATTTAAAAAACAGATAGTTACCTGCAGTCGGTTACGTTTTGTGTGTTGTACGTGTTACAAATCAGTACTCATGTGTTTTACATTGGGCACCGATTGTTGTCCGGTATTAGTCAACTTAAAAAAATCAAAAACCAAAAAGTTAAAATTAGAAAAGAGAGTCTCTTAAAAAAGCTGAACGTTCCCCTAATCTCATCAGTCATTGGGAGTAGTGCCAAAGTCAGTCGCAGTTAAAAGAAGGTATGTTATGAGGATATCGGCTTTCCTCTACACATAGAGTGAATGCTTCGGTGAACGATATTGACCACTCACCAGTTCAACCTCTTGCATTTTATGGTGCCTATGTAAGATTAACAAAAGCAAAAACATTTACCCTACAACAATTTTTGACAACATATTTACTGAAACAATCAACTAACAAAACCAAGTAAACACTGCACACTCTTGACAGTATGATATCAACAAAAGACTCGTAAAATCATAAAATAACGTACATAATTTATTTGAAAACTGCACTAAAACATATATGATCCGTTGATTAAAAGTATCATGCTAAACAAAATTTGTACGTGCCACATGTGACTTCATGCACATCGAAAGGCATTCAAATTTAAAATATAATGTCAGAAATCAGCCAATAAAAATAGACAAAGACAAAACCTTCGGTCCAATCCTTATAGTAAGGCAATAGTGATAAAGGAAACAAAGGCGTGTAGATAGTGTTGATGCTGATAAAATAACAAAACTATAAAGCAGAAGATATGAAGATGAATAAGAAGATAAAAGACTTGATACAAATGCTAAGATAGATACGATAAAACAGGACAGATGAGGTAAGCTGATGAATATAAATCATACGGAATAGTTAGTGTAAATTTTCAAAATGAATGATGTTAATCCAAACAGATTTACACTATAGCTCTACATTTTTTACGATGATATACCGTGAACAAATGTTTTGCTAAAAGAGGATGACACAGGTAAAGAAATGTTACCGCTTTTTAATTTCAATCCTATGTAAATTGCATTGCAGTAAACGGTAATAGATCTCTTGACCACCCAGCGAAGATAGTTTATCTATCGATACATCGAACATTGCCAATTCATATATATATATATACTGAAATTAGAAATTACAGGTCCAGTTTGACTGTTACAATAGGAGAAATGCACAGATTTAGCAGATATCAATGCACTATTCAAATTATATGTTTGCACTGAGCTATAATAATATTAATATTAACAATAATACCAATTGCCGTAATGAAACTAGAGCTATTTTGAGAAATCCAATGTAAACCTTGGACAATGGGATACCTTACTATAAGTGGATTGGAGCGTATGTCTTGTGAAAAAGAGTATTAAGATAATGCGTGGACCATTTCCGATAATTCAAATCATAACGATATATTATTTAACAAGGATTTGGCGACAGTGATATAATAAGAAAACAGAAACTAATGTGATCCAAGAAACAGCGTTTGATAAATAAGAAAAATGCCATAGCGAGTAGAGTTTGAGCAGAAAATTGTTTTAGTTAAAATTTCGTTTAAGGTGCAATAATGGCATGAACTTAATGCACATTGTCGAAAAACGTATGAGAAATCAGCAAAAATGTTGCCTGTTAACGATATTTGTAGATTTTTTAGGTGGGCCTGATTCGTTTTTACTTTCTTTTATACAAATTTAAATGGCAACATTTGTGCGAATGAAAAAATTGCAAGAAACTGAGAAATAACTTTAGAACTCTTAGAAATTAAACGAGTTAAAGAACAAGCATGAATTAAGAAATGGAAATATATTGAAATTACTATAGCACGTGTAATATAAAATATTAACTGTTAGCCTCTTCAAATATTCTGCCGAATAAGCTCAACAGTGACTCTTATTTTAGTGAAAACTCTTTTTTCATACTGTGTGTTTAATTAATTTGATTATAAAACCCATATGAGCTAATTTTTTTACATTTCAGTTTTAAAACTTGGATTAATTATTTATTTATCAATATAAAGGCCGTAAAAATGCAATACAAATTTCTGTTTAATTAATTTACATTCGGCAGAATAGTTTCAGTGCTAGTGTATGATGATAGCTTTGAAAATGACTTATGGAAAAGACATATCGAACAATGAGAAGTATATATAAAATAGTATAGAATAGTAATGAATTAATATGAAATATTAAAAATTACTCGTGACTGGTCTGTATGGCCTCCTTGAAGTTTCTACTCTTCATCCAGTCATACTATAAAAATTAATATTAGATTCACTAATGAGAGTTGCTTGTCGTTTCGATTATGCTAAGTCTGTTTCACGGCGGTTTAAAAAAATAAAAAATAAATACAGTTTCTGATAACAACCATTTTTTCTGTAAAAATCATTGTTGGTTCAGAATTACATTAAAAAAGTAACATCTTCCTTTATAGATCACAGCTAACATTGAATGATCTGACAAAACATTGTTTCGAGTATTGAAAAAAAAATATTTTAAACAAATAGAAGAAAGAAAAAGCATAGATTTGTTCAGCATGTAATTTTTTATTTAATACTATTTAGTGAAAAAGCGAGCGAAGACACTTGATGGAATAAGTGAAAGAAAAATTGACGATTCAACTAAGACTAGAAAACTTATAATTTAATATAAACTTTGATAGCCTTCGGGAATAATTGCTAAGACTTTAGTTGAAGTTATGTAATGCTTACGAGAACGATTGAAATGTTTTGTCACATCATGGAGTAAATGTAAAAAGTCTATGCTATCGGGAAACAGCAAACATTTAAATTGGTCTTCTGGGTTTATGGAACAGGAGATTGTCGAGACAAAAGTTGCAGGAGTAATTCTGACATCAAATTCATAGAATCCTTCAGAAGTAGATGAATACCTATTTTTTTAAATCCCTATATACTATATTATAGTGTTCTTAAGCATAAGATACATTAAAACGTACTTGTGCAATTTAGGGTGGCCCAAAAATGCATAAGAAATTTTTTTCTCGAATTTTCATGCATGTCGCACCCAAATTTGTTCGAATCCATAAAAAAATAAATGCATTTTTTGTGTTGAAAAAAATAATGTTAAGAGGTTTCGCAAGACTTATGCAGTTTAACACGTATTTCCCATGAGAAAAAAACTTGTTTGTAAATTTTATTCAGAATCGTCAATATTAATACCCCATAACTGAAAAATGGGATTTTGCGAGTTTTTGGCGCTAATTATGATTTGTTTGCGGTTTTTTGAATATAAATTGTTTCTAATACATGAAATGCTACTTCTGATTGATAATTAGATGTTTATTTAAATTGTTTAAACAATTTGTTATTGTTTTTAGCCTTTTCTCTAAGAATAGATATGGAAAGCCGCGTTTTTTCCGATTTTTTAAACTTATTTTCAACTTTTCAGTTAGGGCGAGGCAATAATCAATTAAATTTAACAGAAATAATTGTTTAAAAAATTGATCTTTATTTATAATAATTAGAATAATGCTAGAAAGTTGCAGTTTTTCTCAAATTTTCCACTTTTCAATCAGAGTGAGGTAATAATTAATTCAAGTTGACAACAATGATTGTTCGAAATCTTCAAAAATCAACATTCTGTTTTAAAATATTTAAAAATTTTGTTTAAACCTCTAAATTTCTTTTAAAGCGATTGGAATTTTTTCACCAATTTTTAATAAATCCGGCAAAATAAAAAAATCTTAATCTTAAATCTCTTAAAATTAAAATCTTCCATGTTATTTTTTACAATTTTGGACATCTTTTTAAATTTTTTGTAAGTACACTCTTAAAATTAATTTTTCAAAATGAAAAATCATTTTAAACCCAGGAATGTTAAGAAAATTTTGTATTATCTTAAAATCTTTGAAAATCATTAAAAGCTTCAAAATCTTCAAAAATCTGTACTTTGTTATACATTTGTTAGAATCTTCAAATTAAAAAAAATTATTTAACAATAGAACAATTAATATTGTAACGTTTAAAGTTGAAGCTTATCTCTTTAAAATTTTAACGATTCCAGGTTTTCTTTTTTAAACAAGTCAGATTCAAATTATTTAGTACTGAATATTTGATTTAAAATCGCTCATTAAAACAAAAGACAAATATTGCTAAATATTAAACAATTGTTCTGTTTCTTAATTAAAAATTTTCAAAGTGAATGGGTTATAGATGGAATATTTTCGACTGAAACAAAATTTGAATAGGATTTTTAAATTAATAAAAGCGTTTACTTATGAATCTATTAATTTAAAGTTATTTTTTAATTGAAAATATTTTATAAAGCTTCAATCATACGTTTACAATTATTTAATTAATACCGTTCAAGTTTTAACGCTAAAATCTCTAGATTGTTTTTAAAATATTCAACTTTTTGTCAATTTTTTCCCTTAGAGCAAGGTCAGATTGATGTAAATTTAATAATTTACATTGGGCACCGATTGTTGTCCGGTATTAGTCAACTTAAAAAAATCAAAAACCAAAAAGTTAAAATTAGAAAAGAGAGTCTAATAATAATAGAATTTAATAATAATAATAATATAATAATAATATATATAATATAATATAATAATAGAATAATAAGAGAATTTAATAATTTAATAATTTAATAATTGTTTAAACAAATTAATATTGTTTATAAGTATCTTCTAGATAGTTGCGGTTTTTTATGAAATTTTTCACTTTTTTGTCCACTTTTCACTTAGAGCGAGGTGAAAATTGATAAAATATAACCAACATAATTGTTTAAACAATGCATTATTGCGGTTTTTTCTGAAATTTTTTATTTTGTTCTGCCTTTTTAGTTATGAAAAAGTAATAAATCAAAAATAGTGAGAAACATTTTTTTAACAATCTCTTTCTTTTTTGTGAATATATTTTTCTGAAATAAAACAGTTATTTGAAATATTCTTTGAATTTTCTACACGGATGAAATTAAATGTAAATTTTCCTTGAAGCAGTTACTGAGAGGTTTTTTCTTCAAATTAATATTAATATTTATTATTTGTTCCTAACTCAGAAGTCAAAGAAAAGCATAAAATTTCATAAAACACTCAAATTTCTAGCATTACTAGCATTAATAATTACCTCATTCTAATTGAAAAGTGGACAAAAAATGGAAAATTAAAAAAAAAACAGCAAGTTTCTAGCATTATATCAAGCGAATATTATAATAAATAATAACGGATTCAAACAATTATTTATGTTTGACTTAATTAATTATTGCCTCGCCCTAACTGAAAAGTTGAAAATAAGTTTAAAAATTCGGAAACCCGCGATTTTCTAACTCTATTCTAAGACAAAATTGCTAAAAACAATAACAAAATATTTAACCAATTTACATAAACATCTAATTATCAGTTAAAAGTAGTATTATATGTATTATAAACTCGAAAAATCCTATTCTTCACTTATGGGGGTTTTTGGGACGCAAATTATTAAGAGAAATTTTAAGTTTCAACTCGATTCACCTAATATTGACGATTCTGAATAAAATTTACGTTTTCAACTTCATGGGTCTGGCGGAACCTCTAAATATCAATTTTTCACACAAAAAATGCATTTATTTGTTTGTGGATTCGAACAAATTTCGGGACAATATGCGCGAAAATTCGGGAAAAAATTTTTGACCATCCTGTTGTGCATTTATCACTATAATTACTATAGTACTTTTTATTTGTTTAGTCAGAAAACGAATAAAAGACTGACTAAATTCTCAAAGCTATGTAGAACCATTATATAAGCATTATCTAAAACAGAATTTATGCAAAATAAATTTTTCCCTGAATTTTGATTCTTTTACCTGTAAGCGTCGTTACCTATTTCGTCATCTAATTATTAATAATTAACTTAAATCAATTACATCAATTGTTCTTGAAAAAAGTTGTGTTCCGAAGGGGCAAGGTAAAAATAAACACTGGCTATTTGGATTTATATAAGAAGGTTTACATTAGATTTCACATTTATAACAATCATATTTTTTAAATAAGACAATCAAAACTAAATAAAGGCGATAGGTATCACACAACATTAACGCGTTATTTTATCTTGAAATAAAGAGTGACCTCAACTAATATTACAATGTACATCAAATTATTCTATCACATACAAGCATGGATATTTAGAATTAAGTTAGGGGAAACCTATCTAAAGTGGATAATGGAACTTAAAGTGGATAATCATTAATTAAAAACACTAATGCATTTAAAATAATTAATTTAATTAATAGTTAAGACATTATACGTGTTCATAAATTAAAACTAGAATTAATTATTTTTCTTTTATTGGTGCTCTTAATCAATGATTAATCAACGGTAGGTTGCTTTGTCCACTGTAGGGAGGCTTCCCCTACGCGAAAAGTGTAAATAGAAAAGAATTATCGACTTTCGCATAACTTGCATACTGCATAAGTAATATGTATCGTGTCTAAAATCTGCCAAGCTGCATTATTTAAGATTACATTTTTCGATAGAATAACATTAAATTTCGCACTTTTGTTTATTTAAAGTAATTCAGACTCACATTTTCAATT
>CAKNWW010334746.1:0-10687 GCA_932074435.1 Andricus kollari
GATGTGACAATTCGTCCTGTGAGGCTTGCTGCAGTTTTGTCAGTTTAACATGGTCTGCAAAATTTTCGCCGGGTGAGAGATGCCACCGGAGAGACAATAAGTGCTGGGAGACTCGCCGCAGTTTTGCCATTTTTATTTGGACTTGACATTTTTTTGTTGAGGGGAGAGATGCCACTGGGAGTCTTGCCACTAGTGAGAGATGCCGCAAAAATGTCAATTTCACTGTGAGAAATGCCGCGCGGGAGAGAAGCCGCTAGGTAGAGATGCCGCAGATGTGACATGCCGCAGATGTGACATGCCGCAGGTGAGACTTGCCGCAGAGAGACTTGCCACATGTGAGATGATATGGACCCGTTAACTTCAATAAATAGCAGGTAAACAAAAATTGTTTACAACTCCTTATTATACTTCAAAAATAACCTATTTCGAAATAATTTATTCCGACACCCTAAGCCAGATCTCTCTGTATGATTTTAAGTGAAATCAATCATTATTAGTTTAGAGAGGTTATTACATATTTTTTAGATGAGGTACTTTTTATTAAATCTTTATATTAAATCTTTATATTAAATCTTTATATTAAATCTTTATATTAAATCTCAATTTCCACCAATACGGTTCATCTTCGGTCCCACGTATACTTTTATTCTTTTTTGAGACTCTCTTTTCCTGTCAGCGACTTCACTTCTTCTTGTACATCCTTCCTATCAAGAACCTTTCTATTTTATTCAGTCGCTCGCAATCATTATTTTATAAAAACTATATTTTTACAAATGTAACGGGTATTTTCGTTAATAAATGATTTTTTAAATGTATTCCCCATTTTTCAATCGAACAAATTCACACACATAACATGGTCCTTCGAGCCGAATACATTTTCAGTGAAATTCAACTTGGTGATTTCAAAAAGCTAGTGCGTAATTTTAAAGCTCAGTGAATTCAAAGACTAACGAGAGGAAAGCTAAGTGACTTAACAATAAGTTCCTGTGAAAAGTGATAAAAAGCCAATCAGCACCAGGACAGAATAATCTACATATTTAATACTGCGCTTTGAACTTTCATGTTCAACCAAAAATAAGTTCAAAGTCTTTCAACGTATTTTATATCCTTTGAACGGATTTTTATATCCTTTTAACGGATTTTTATATCCTTTTAATGGATTATTCTTCCAATCCAACGGACCGTATTTTCAATCCAACGGATGAATTTTGCACAGTAAAAAGAAAACCTTAAAGTTCGCATATATATATCGACGGAGTTCAAGGTGTGATCAAAAGAAGAACGGGAGCACGATAAGCCAGCATACGTCGGAAATCTTAAAGTCAGCTCGATTTGCGGAAAAAGTCCGTCATGTTTTGTTCGTAAAGTCAGATGTATAATGCGGAGATTCAGTAAACTCACGACGGACAGTGTCGATAGAGATGACTTTACACCTGAAGTTGCACACATATACCGTCACGCACACGGAACATTTGAACGAGTTCCGCCCGCATGAAATGAAATTCATCTCCTTTCTAACAAACTTTCTGGCACTTCATACTTACTCTGAAAAATTCTGATAAATTATGCGGCTTTTACATTCGTTTTCGACCTTAAATAACTATCCGCCAAGACAGACTGACTTTATGTTCACCTCAATATCAAAAATTAAGTTACCCAATGAATTTAAGGCCATCCTGAAAGTAAGTTCAATTAAATTTTAAGGTTTTCTTTTTACTGTGTGAGAACAGCAGAGGGGCTTGGGAGGAGCGCCAGCCTTTTAGTAGTGCTTTATTTGTTTGAGAATCATATGATCCACAGAAATAGTATACAGTTCAATTCTAAAACTAACTGTTATTCTAATAAATTAAAACAAAATACTAAAATTAAAGATTGATGGTAAACATTGCCCCAAAGGCGATAAACCGTACTTACAACGAAAGAAAATCAAAGAACCTTTAACTATATAATTAATTATAATGCTCATTCGTGAAACTTACTAGGAAATATAATGATTTTTTTATAGAATTTGTAGCAGGATGATCTAAAATATTCAGCCAGGCATTCCTTATCTCACACAGAATCCTACTTTCGATTATACATGAAAATCTTACGGTTTAAAAAAATGGATATTCCACTAAAAGATGGTACATAGGTTCTGTATTAAAACTATTCTCATGACAGTAGGTACAATAACCATCAACATTCAAACTGCAGATTTTATTCTGGATTATAAGTCTAGGTGTGAACTTATTTATTAACCTTAATTGCGCTATAATTCTGATAAAACCGAGTGGTATTCTATGTAAATTTTCCAGATATAATATTTTTTCATAAGCTCTTATCCATGCCGATTTGTCAGAAAGAA
The DNA here is from genome assembly GCA_932074435.1 of Andricus kollari. Classification (NCBI taxonomy): domain Eukaryota; kingdom Metazoa; phylum Arthropoda; class Insecta; order Hymenoptera; family Cynipidae; genus Andricus; species Andricus kollari. Next base: position 2,348 of record CAKNWW010334746.1, read on the forward strand.
AATCCCAACCGCCCTCTATTCCAATCTTTTTAAAGATACTTCTAACTTGGCGGGCTCGTTCGTATTTCTCTCGGGTTGATACATCATCTTTCAATCTATCCAGTCTCTCAATCTTAAATAACATTTCTTCGGATAGCGATCGTCAGAAAGATTTAGAATTTTCTCTATCCAATTGAGAATTGACCCAAAAAATCTAGCTGCAAGTTGGGATGCACCTATCTCTAATCTGATAGCATGTCCAGCAGTATTTTGAGGAACATGCAGGAATCTCTTGTAAAAATTGTTTTGAACTTTTTTCTATCAAATATAAATACCTGAGACTCTATATATGCGCACTATACATTAAAACGCTGGATACAAGACTACCGAAAATTCAAACAATAAGATTCCCTGAGTTATGTTTTAATCTGTTCGGAAGATTCAGAAATTTTAGATAATTACACAGAAAAATCGGAGGTGGAAAAATTGCGAAAAGCTTGTGACGATATCAAACGAAAATTAACTTCCTCGGAAAAACTGATCGCGTCGGCGGAATGCAATACCGACTTGGAGGCACTTAACCTTGATGATCGTTTAGAAAGACATGCCAAAATCTGGGTTAAGTTCGACACAATTCAAACCGCGTTAGATTCAAATTTATAAGCTGAAGCAGGCGTGGAAGCGCAGTCTGAGCGGACAGATTTAACAAATCAGTATCATAGAATATGCGGTATTTAAAAAAAATATATATAAAAAATCCCTATTATATTTCAAAACAACCAATGTTATCAGATGCTGCTTTAAATGTGCAAAATTTAATGATCGCACATATTGCTGCTCCTTTATTGGCTCCTTTATCTCATCTAGGTTCCCATATGCAAACGGGAGACTCAATTTCTAGTCAACAGTCAATATCCAGCGATAATTCATCCCCTCATCCTTCCAGTGAGACAGACTGTGGTCAAGGAAATCGTTTAAGTAATGATAAAAGTCAAAATCAAGCGGGTTTAGATCACGATCAACTTAGATTTCGCGTACGGTTCGATATTCCAATGCTTCAGACGCCTACCTTTCATGGTAGCTTTGATACGTGGCTATTTTTTCACGATTATTTAAATCAATGTGTTACGATAATCAAGACATTCCAGAAATTCAAAAGCTTCATTATTTGAAAGTAAGTGTCAGAAATGAAGCGACTGAAATTATAGCTTTGCTCGAGACAACCGGCAGTAACTATTAGGTCGCATAGGATCTTTTGAAAGCGCATGCGATAACAGAAAATATATTGTACAAAGTCCCGTCGAGGCTCCATTTGACATTCCAAATATTTCCAAGGAATTCACTGCCCGAAAATTATTAGATGATGTTCAAAAAAGAATTAGGGCACGCAGGGCGGTCGATCAACCCGTCGATCAATGGGATGCTCTACTTCTTTTTATTTCATTTATGCTGAAGGAAACATTCTCTCTATTCGTGCGATCAGTTTTTGAATATGTCTCCTCCAGAACCTTATCAGATAGTAAAAAAGACACCTTAAGAGAAACCAGACGATACAGAGACTTTAATCAGTTACGAAAGTCAAGTTCCAACGCAAGTCGTTCTCGGTACAGCTATCATCGACATTTTAGATAGGCTTATGACAAATTTTTAGAACCGTCCCTGGCGGACCGGCCGAACGCAAGCATTACGCTACAGCTTAATGCTAAAGTAATGCTGAAGTAATATCACATTATAATTATTTAAAGAAGAAAAATAAATATGTAAACTGTTGAAATTATAATAATAATAATAAATTATAATTGAATGATCATGCCGTGGTTGTCATTGAAGTCGGGCCCCTGCATGTTGGCAACCCGCTTGAAGCTTCCGCTAGGAGACTGCGATGACAGCCACATTATTTTTTTATTTTGTAAAGCTGAAAAATGAACTTGTTGCAATTACGGAATGACCATTTAATGTAAATTTTAAGTTATAATTGTAATTGCAACAGTTTACATATTTATTTTGTTTCTTTTATTAATTATAATGCCATATTACTTTAGCATTACTTTAAAAATTACTTTAGCATTACCCTGTAGCGTAATTCTTGCATTCGGCCGGTCTGCTAGGGGTGTTCTCAGTGGATTACACAAAAAGGCAATTGAGATTCAATTGAAGGGAGCGCAGAAACTGCAATCCCAAATAAAGTATTCCATATTCACTACTGATTTTGAATTGAATTTATATTTTTTAGTTTTCAAGATGAGATATTTTTGGCCGATCACGCCTTTCATAAGTCATCCCATGTCGACATTTTAATAGGGGCTGAATATTTCTTCGATTTGCTTCTCGTAGGAAAAATCAGGGTGCCCAATCAAACTGCAGTGTTCCAGGAAACTGTGATTGCTTGGCTTTTTTCGAAACGGTACAATAGTCCTCAATTCCCAATCCATTTTATGAGAGTTAAAGGAAGAAATCTCGACAAAAATATGTTCAGACGCAGAACAGGCAGCTGAATCTCATTTTTGACAATCAGCAATACGATTAGGTTCCGAAAGATATGAAGTAAAACTGCCTTTTAATGCAAATTTCAATTCGCTTGAAGATTCACGGTAAACCGCATTTCAGCGCTTTTATGCTCTTGAAAGGAAATTCGCAAAGAATTCCGATCTTCAAAGTCAATACGACGATAGTAGTATAGCTATGACAGTTCTATGACACTACTACGTGGTTCAAGCTGCCACCGACAGATGGCGCCACCGGTCAGTTGCCATCAGTCTGTCAGTTAATCTATGATACCTATGATATGATATGATAATCTATGATAATCTATGATAATCTATGATCTATGATCTATGATGATGTTGTGAGAAAATCAGTCAGCCAGTAACTATCAGTCGGTAAAACAGTTATATGTGAGACACTCAGTCGGTAAGGTAAAAACCTGCATTACCATCAATCGTTAAACAGTTCGATGTCGGACATTGTCAGGCGGTAAGGTAGAAATCTGAATTACCATCAGTAGGTAAGGTGGAGATCTGCATTACCGTAAGTCGGTAAGTAGAGCCTAGTATTATCATCGGTCGTTAAGTAGAAACCTGCATTACCATCAGTCGGTAAGTTAGAAATCTGCATTACTATCAGTCGGTAAGGTAGGAATCTGCCATGGATTCATGTCTCGGTCGATATTGTAGGTCCCTACCTTACCGACCTAGGCCCTCAATGCATCAACCAAGTGGTCAAAACCTATCAGTATATACAATTGGTATGAACTTCCGGTACAACTTTCTAGACATTTCTAGACAGGTCAAACTTCCGGTTCGAACTTTCTAGAAGCGTAGATATTGGATGTAATCTCTAACGACTCAACATAAAAGATGTATCGATATATTCTCAAGATCCACCTATAATGGTACATATTTAAAATTCAATGTGTCGAGCATTTCAGATATTTCTTTGTAGACGTGGTGATCTCTTAAAGATTTTCTATACGTTAAAATTTCTAGGTTTGTCGTATAACGTGTGGGCTCGATACTTCTAGTACTACACACTTCTAGTTCTAGCATTGACGCTGTTAATTATAATGACTACTCACTCGAATGTATAATGCTCGAAATTTGAATTCAACCCAACGACGTTTGTAGAAGTCCAGCGTTGAAAAGAATGACAGCGAGCAATATTTTGGATTTTGAAACCAACCCAACGATGTCTGAAAATATCGAACGCTGGAAGGAAGTTGAAGTTCGCACACATTTTGAGCAATGCGGAAAAAAATTGAGCTTTTTTGTAGCACATGCTTCTTCCAACTTCTCAAACGTCTCCTCACACGTAGCATCCTCAAAAATTTTCATGATCCTACCTGGCAAGAAGACTGCATACTGGTTTTCCAACTCAGCCACAATTTTTGTACCATATTTTGTGTGTACTTTACAAATTTTTGAAACGGTGTATTTCTTCTTTAGGGTAAGAGCTGAAAGCGGTCTTGCAGGCAAAACTCCATCCATGTGGCCAACTGCGTTAATACCTTTGAGGTCCATCTTCTCCAAAGGCATTTTTCACTTTTAATGTGTTCAATTTCATTAGATGACTAGCTCTGCATTGTGCTCGACGATAGACTGAAACCACTGAAACCTGATGCTCCTTTTATACCCCATTACCCCTACTCTAATAACGTTATAGAAAGATCGATAAAAGTTTCTATCAGGTACGTTACATGCGTTGCCTGCATTAAATTTCTCGAACCATCGATATTGAATGTAATCTCTAACGGATTCGCGGGAAATATCAATCGAAGGTTTCAACTTTCACCTATCATGATACATGTTTAAAATTCATTGTCTCACACCTTCCACAAATTTTGACGTAATCTCTGCGATTTTCTATAAATCGAAATTTCTAGAAGCTCTGACGTATGGCGTGTTGTCCCGCTATGACTTCTTCTTCTTCTAGAGACATTAACGCAAATAATCATAACGATCGCAAACTCTAATGTCTAACGTTCGAAGAAACAAGATCGCGCGAAATTCGAAAACGCAACCCAACGATGTGTGTCCAGCGCTGAAATTTGATATCAACCCAACGATGCTTGAATAAAGTCCAACATTGAAAATACAGCCCAACGACGTCTGTGATCGTCTACCGCTGACAGTAAGCGATATTTGGATTTAGATTTCAACCCAACGATGTTTGTAGAAGTCCAGCGTCAAAAAGAATGATAGCGAGCAATATTTTGAATTCTGAATTCCACCCAACAATGTTTGAAAATATCTAACGTCGGAAGGAAAGATACCGAATACAATTTAGAATCAACTTAACTAATTCTTAACTAATTCATAACCAACTGAATGGTTTAAAATAAATCTTCACGCAATGTCAAATTAAATATTTGGTTTATTCAAGAAAAAGACCAAGCCTAATTTACAAGAGAAAATCTTAACTTACAATATGATTAAGGTAAACGTAGTTAAAACATAAAATCACAATGGTTATAAAAGTGTTTGAGCGTTGTGTTGCTCATGGAAGTATCTAAAGTATTAACGATTTCAGTCATATCTTCATCATCATCATCATTGTAATCGGTTTTACTTTCAGTCATATCTTCATCATTATCATTGAAGTCGATTTTACTTTCAGCGTAATGCCTGATAGTTTGCTGATCCCGAGGAGTCAAGAACCAGGTCTTGAGAGCTAAAGCATTTCGAACTGCACAATTTGCATTGCAGCATTGAAGGTGGTGATTGCATCTTGTTAAAACTGTTCTGTACAATTTTTTTAACGGAGGGCAGCCCAGATCTTCCAGATTATTCACATTTTGCATGTACTGGTCCAACCATTTTTTCTTTTCCAATCCTTTAACGTAGACAACACTAGTGCCACCTAGTGTATCTCTAATTATAAGCCTCACTTCTTCATAGGGTATGTCACCGGAAGTCCATTCCAAGCCATGGTAATTGCACGTCAACCATAAATTTTCACTCTTGTATTTAGCAGGCAGCGAGTCCCAGTAGTAGGGTGGTTCAAACAGGTAGACCACAGGTTGAGCATCTTCCTGAAGAGGAATTATACCCATCTCCTTAAAGACGAACTGATTGATGGGCTTCTTGAAACATTATACGTCTGCGATGAACTCCATATCGATGAAAACTGAACTCTATTGCTGAAATCATCTCTATTTTATGCCTTTTCTCCCCCACCACCACTGACATCACCCCTACTTCTGCCATTACCCCCACCACTATCATCTTAAATCAACTTCTTTACACTGCCACTAAGGGGTTGGTACTGAATCATACGGTCATGTATAACAGAGGCCGACAAGTTTCAGAACCAGAAACCAGAGTATACCTGCCCGAAGGTTTTCAGTGCGCTGAACGCGATTCTGGCCTCAGAATTGCTCTATCACGTCAGGGTTTTGAGATATCCTAACCTTAAAGTGCGAAAACCGCGATTTTAGCCTATATTCGAGGTTATGTAGCATCGCAATATTATCTTTTTTCGAAAAACTGCAGCCAGCACCTTAAAGTATAAGCCTTGCCCTTTCAAATGCACTTTGGTTTGCTCAAATATCTTTTTTTTTCTTCGGGATATTTAATTTTTGCGGTTACTAACGTGAAAGTGTACAAAACTTGAAGAATTTATGTAACTTAAAGGCTTATAAATTAAATATGTCAAAGAAAAAAAAAAGATATTTGAAAGAAGCGAAGTGCGTTTAAAAGGTCAAGGCTTGTAATTTAAGGTGCTGGCTGCAGTTTTTCGAAAAAAAATAACATCGCGATGCTACATAACCTCAAATATAGGCTAAAATCGCAATTTTCGCACATTTAGGTTAGATATCTCAAAACCCTGACGTGATAGAGCAATTCTGAGGCCAGATTCGTGTTTAGCGCACTCAAAACCCTCGGACAGGTATACTCTGGTTTCTGGTTCTGACATTTGGTCAAATTTTGTGGGCCTGTGTAATTAGACAGTAGGCTGCAGTTTCAGTGGGAAAATTTTCTGCAGATTCAAATTCCAAACGAACGTCTACTGAGGTTTGTTTCAGAAATTCATTTTGTTTTGAGCAATGAATGATACTGAGAGGAGCGTATTCTTTGAAATGACTTTTCTTCAATATTGGTGCAGGCTCTTTACCATAGTAGGCTGCCTCAAAGTTTGCATACATCTCATACAGTAGGGCAAACTGATTATGACCAAAGTCCAGATTTAAATTACTATATGGATAGTACTGTGAATTAAAGAATAACTTGACATTGGTTATACTGCAGTGATCGAAGCGATTAGCATATCTGGCAAGCCTATCCTTTCTGCCTGTCTGGAAACCCAGTATCCCAGGTGCGAATTGACCGTCGGCCCACGGTCGGTCCAACTTTTTGCGCCACTGGTCGGGCCAACCAGCTAAATGATAACGGTCAACCGCCTTTGACTTCTCAAAGTCGGCCCGACATTTGGTATGAAGTCGGCCCAACCATGGACAACAATGTGGGGCCGACTTTGATTTTTGTAGATTCAAGGTATTCAAAAAATTAATAATAATTGATTGCGAGTATTTTGACTATAAATATTAATAGTCCTGCTTAGAATAAATACATATATTACATTTAAAATATCTATATTACAAATAAAATTTCTATCACTACGGGGTTTCGAACGTACATCTATACCTGAATCTATCCCCTAGCAGTCGGGAGTCTTACCCATTACTCTATGCCTACAGAATTGAAAGTCAATGAAAAAACCATCCTCATAAGCCACAACTTTTAAATAACTTTCAAATAAATAATTTAAACCCATTACAATGTTTAGGGTTTTGTAGCCCCGGGCTGAAACCCTTACATTTTTTTTGAACAACTTTTCAACCAATTTTTTTTCTTCAAAATTTTTGTTTTAATTTTTTTTCAACACTTTTTCTTCAATTTTTTTTCTAAAAATTTGTTTTCAAAAATTTCCTATCAACAATTTTTTTTGAACAATTTGTTTTCAAACATTTTTTTCAAACTTTTTTAAACAATTTTTTTTTCAAACATTTTTTTTTCTTGGCGCCCACTTTAAATAATTTTTCTTCCTGTAATATTTTATTTTTTCGCGTTTTAGGCTATTTTACAACTTTTGATAATGACATAAAATGTGATTTTTAATGAGCATTTAAAATTCGCGCATCATGATGACTTGTAAAAGTCAATGTTATGCCGATGGTCGGGCCATCTATTGCCCAGAGTCGGGCGGACCGTACTTTCACGGTCTTTCTGAAACCATGAACCAGCGTTTGTCCGACGGCCGGCCTATATTTGGGCCAAGGTTTAACCGACCATCCGGTACATAAAGGTGACTTGTGGTTAACCGACTGCTGTATACAGAGTCGGACCGACCGCATTCTTGCGGTCGTACCGACCAATCTGTCACAGTTCATCCGATCGTCGGCCCAAAGTTGGGCCAGAATTGGGCCGACAGTCCGCTTTTCGCCCACCGCCGACGTCGGTTGCCAATGTCGGCGAGACCATGGCAGCTTAAAAACACCTTAGTCGGTCCAACTCTAGTTACCGTAGATCGGTTATCAAAGTAGGACCGACTTTGGGCCTATGGTCAATCTCTGGCATCCGACCGAATTTCGCACCTGGGATAATTTAGCGTGGTTTTTCCAATTGAATTGACGTTTTCACAGTCCATATATGTCTTGAGGTGGAGGGAGCAGGGGGTATTCATACAATTCCCATGAGCGAAAACTCATGGTTGTGAGAAAATCTTTTTCAATAATGTTCAGCAACTGTATCTTTTGCTGATCTGAAACCATTACATATGGTATCATCCATTCCACTTTATGCATCAAGATCTTAAATTGCTCTTCGTTTGCTGGCGCTTGTCGTGCCTGAACAATGGCATTTAGGT
>CAKNWW010334752.1:2143-23575 GCA_932074435.1 Andricus kollari
TTTGCAATATTGACATAAATAGTACATCATATGGATTTGGTTATTGGAATAATTATATCATTGTTTACAGAAACTTTACAATTTAACCAAATACTAAAAATGAAAATTTTGTTGGTATTTCATAAACTTTTAACTTGTAAAAAGTTAAAAAAAAATTATTCTATATTATTATTTGTTATCAAAAACTGTACACATAACAACTTCACAATAATTGTTGAACCCATAGAAAAAATTTTAACTTTTTCAAACATTGAAAACTTTCAACCCCTCTGTAGCGGCCGAAAGTGATACCTAAGTTTTTTAAATCACGGTTTTTAACGGATCTTTACGTTTCGGCACTCACACAGTCCGAAAATCAAAAAATTTTGTCGGTACCTGTCTGTCTGTATGTCTGTATGTCTGCATGTCTGTATGTCTGTATGTCTGTATGTATGCCTGTATGTATGTCTGTATGTATGTATGTCTGTATGTCTGTATGTATGTCTGTATGTATGTATGTATGTATGTCTGTATGTCTGTATGTCTGTATGTCTGTATGTCTGTATGTCTGTATGTCTGTATGACTGTATTCCTGTATGTCTGCATGTATGTCTGTATGTATTATGGTTACCTGAATGTTGTAGCCACGCTAACTTTTGAATAATTGGTCGAATCGAGTCAGCCTTTTATAAACTTTTTAAGGGTCCGAAAATGAAGGTCGTTCACTCTTTTATTCTTGGCAATTAAAATTATGAATTTTAAATTAAGACTCGCTTTCGGTCAAGGTTATTCATTTTCTCACAGTTACAGTAAATTTTAAAAAAATGTTAATCCTTATGATTTTTAATTATTTACTTTTTCAGGCTTCACTTTCGGAACATTTTATTTCGAAATGATTAATTTAATTAATAATTTTAAAAGCTTCCCTTTTTTAATTATACAAATACCCTTAGTTAAACCATTATTAAGCATTTAGCAACCAAGATATTGTGCACATAATTTTCCGTATTATTGTAAATGCTTAATTCTTATTCGAGATTTCAACATTCTTTAAAAGTTCTCTTATTTTGCATTTAGGATAATCACTTGTTTATTTTATACCTTTAATTTCCATCACAAATGTTGAATAATCAAAAGGTAATAAATCAGATCCTAAATAGCCTTTCCATTTAGGAACTAATTTGTCACCTCTTGATCACCTATTTATTATTTGTCTATTTATGAACTACTAATTGTATGACATGTTGAAAAATTAATATGTATAATATAAAATTCATTACTTTCAGAAAAAAGCACTTAATTGTAGTAGTGAAAGTGTCGAAATTATAGGGGGGAAAGACAGAATCTCTCAACTTGTTAACTCTATTCTGTATCAGAAATACTGATGCATTGCGTCAGTGTTAAATAATTTTATCGTTGCAAGTTGAATAATAAGGCATAGGTGAGGAAGCGGCGCCTGAAAAATAAAAATAGATATACTTAATTGCGTCTTGAATAAATGCATATAATTTTACGAGAAACGAGTCACGTATGAAAACACCGTGAAAGTATACTTTAAAATCGTGTCGGGTCAATAACTCGAATACTTGTTTGATTCTCGTGAGAGTAGTTTTGGCGAATTTATTCACCTCTTATGAAAATGAATATTATATACCTATACTATTCTTTTCTAATTGTGGGAAGTTCATCTCTAACATTTGAATTTGATGATGAATGAGCACGAGTTCTGAATCCAGACAAATTGCATCCATTAAATTCAAGTTCAAGTAAGTTTGAAAAAATTTCATTTCCTTGCGTGTTGATTGATTTTTTCTTTTAAAATGCAAAAGACTCTATGGGAGTGTTGGTTCTCAAAACTCAATTACAGCTTTGTCCTCAAACATTCAGAATTCATTACAGTACATATTTCAACATACGGCGTTTACTTCTTCAGGAATGGGAATAATTTATCCACGGTGTAAATGATACATAAGACATATTTTTCGAGGTTATAAGCAATTTTCCACACACACAATAGGCACTGTTGTTGCAAATGTAAATAGGGAACAATTATGCGAAGCAGCCGTTTCTTGCATTGTGAAGGACATGTAGAAGTTTCACGAAAATATCAGTTTTCTCATCATCCTCACGTTCTCGTGTGTGGCTTGCAGCTGATGAATGCCTTTCAGTGAAGCAGCGCGAATCAAGCTTCTTTCAATTTTAAATCGTATTTACATTTGGAAGACAAAACGAAAGGTTCCAATTTTAATTATTCCTTTGTATTTTTCAATAATGATTTAAAAGGTGTTTAGTGAATACTGAAAACACGAGAAGAAAGTTGACTGTCTTACAGAATTTTTGTTTAAATTATGAAAACCGATTCTATTTAAAAACATCATGGAACTAAAAAAAACTCCTAGACAACGAATGTTAAAAATTGATATTCTAAAGGTTACAAAATTTTATGTTTTATAAAAGACTGTACCTAGTCGCCCCTAGCTATTGTACGTTTATAAAAAACGTTTCTTTGCGTGCGGAATCTCAATTGTTTCAGTATTAAGATAACTTTGCAAATTTATTTATCACGATTGTCTAAAGTTTGACATTAATAGTTTCTTAATTCGTATAGAAACAAAACTTTTATAAATTTAATAAATAAATCCATGTTATAAAGTGTGCAGCTGTCTCAAAAATAAATACTAACCTTTATTTTGGTTATGTTTTTTCAATGAGTGATGTAATTTGTCGGTATCGATAGACAACTTATATTATTTTTTCATGAAATTATTATGATAAGTTTCGAAATACTAATTACTTGATTCTAACTTGACTTTTTTGAAATTCGTACGCTTTCTACTTGAATGTCATCAATTTCAATCATTTTCAATATCAATCTTTTTTAATCTGAACTCTCTTTATTTTCCTGAAATTCGATTATATTACCTAGTTTTTGTGAATGGCAATGAAATTGAAATTTTATCATCAGAGTTTAAATTGAAACAAGTAGTTTTCGAAGTTGTGACACATCGCAAATCCAACTTCAGTATTGATCGACGCAGTATCAATTGATAACTAGTCCAAGTCATGATTTCAAAGATTTTAAATATTTCAAAAGATCTTATGGGACAAAACAATTCAGTTCATAATTCAATAAATAAAATAATAAATCGTTTTGTATATCTAAATGGTAATAATTAATACTGAAACCATAAAAGTAAATTTTTGAATTGAAGTTTAGAATTTTTTAAACGTGAATAGATTGAATCATTTTTAAAATTTATAAAAATAATATTGATGAAAAATGTTTCAAAAAGTTGAGAATTTTGATTTCCATTGGGCACCCCAATGGTTTTATCATGATGTTCAAATTAGAGAGGAAGGCTCCACGTCCGGTTACTATATCCGCACGAAATTTCTAAATATAATTAGATATAAAAAACATTTTAAACATAAGTACACACTTTTATATAATTCGTAAATCATTTCTGCTCGAGTTTGGAGTTTCGCAAACCTGTAATGACTGGCCAACACACTGTCCGGACAACGTGCCGAAGTTAGTTGACTTTTCTCAAGTATAAATGAAGCCGAACTGCCGATAGTGAAAGTACCTTGTGTATACCATATGCCCACAGAATGTAATATGTAGTAATCACAATCGTGCACTCTTGACTGCATATACGTATGTCTTTCCTACATTTTGCTCGCACCGGTTCAAAATCTATATTGGCTGAGATTAAAGCAGGAATTGCTCTAGGAAAAAAATGCTGAGTTGGTTTCCCATTCAATTACTCAGAAACAAATGAGAATGAAACGCATTCGTTTCTGATTAATTAATTACTAAATTAGCATTCCTATGCCTGAAATAAACCAACTTTTTAATATTTAATCACTTATTGGCACTTTTTTTAAAACGAAATTTAAGTCGTGATAGAGAATAATGAAATATATTTCCAAGTCAATTTGCATTACTAACAAGAATTTTCTTATTTCTGTTCTAGGTAAGTCGAAAGATCACACATGAGGGTACTTTAAATCTACTTTTTGTGAGTATGAAAGGGAATCGGACTCCAAATAATTAGGCTGGTAAAAAAAATTACTTTTTCTTTAATACAATAGTCAGTTTTCCATTCGCCATAATAGAGTTCTTCACATAATGTTGCAAGCAGTCTAATATTTCTCTTAGATTTCTCTTTTAAAATTTGTAATGCTAATCATGACAAGATGTCATTACGATAGGAGAAGTGCTCTCTTATCCGATAAGACATCAGTGAAAATGTGATCAACAGGATGAAAACCGTTAGGTAATAAGGTGCCTACTATTGTGGTGAAAATATGAGAAATAAGTATATATACGGGAATTTCAATGCCTGTCAGATGGAATGATGAACATTTAAATTAGATGTATTCAAACCTGCATCCTTTCAATTCCTGTCACATCTTAATTTGGATTTTCTCGTTTAGCTTGAAAGCAATAAAAACACTTTCCATTTACAGTAACAGGCTTTTAAAATCGAATTTTATTTCCCAACTCGTCAGTCTTGCCTGACCATCTCTATTAGCAAAACCTCAGAATCTGTAAAGAAACTAACAGCTTGCGAAGTTAGGCGTAAGGATGAAAATATCTGATAAGGCCTAGCTTCTTATCCATGCAGAAGGAAGCAAAAAGATATCTTTTATGGATCCTGAGTCATAAGGAAGTGGAGAAACAATACCTCTACCTATATTTTCTGATGATAGACCCTAAATGGTTTAGAAAGAGGATATTTAAAATTGCGATAAACCTTCAACTAGGAGGCATGAGGGTTATCATAAGTGTTACAATTACTGTCTTTGTAATTGTAAAATTGTATATAAAATACTTCCCTCGGGTCGAAATAGAAGTTATTACAGGCACATAAATGTAAAAATATAAGTGGAGAAGACTCAAAAACATAGGTTTAAGTTGTGAACCATGACAGCTTTGGTTGTTTCCTACTTTTCAAGATTTACGACCAGAGAGTCTCAACAGGAAGGTGTAATAAGTACAAAAGTTATTACAAGAATATTTTCTACAGGGCTATGATTGAGTAGTCGAGATTTAACGAAAATAGATTTATAGGTTAGGGATATGTTAAGCCTTAAATTATTTCCAATTAAAGAAATAAGTGGCTTCATACTAAAGAAAATTTTTCGAACAAATATTTAGAGAAAGTACGATATCTCGATTAGATAAAAAAAATGTTATACGAAGTGTCTATTTCCATCACTAGTGACATGCATTGATGATAATTTTGTAGCATTTTGTACACTTGTAAAATTTGATTCGGAAATTGTACACAATTACTAGTACATAACAATTTAGATGTACATCACAACTTTATTTCAAAATGCAATAAAGTCGAAGAACGAACTTATTATGTACTCTCTGATATAAAACCATTTTTATGTTAATGCTGAGTAGATTGTGCTACAAACTACGAGACAAACTATTAATCATCCTCTGCAGGGAATATTATTTTCGCAACACACTCCATGAAAATATCCGATTACATCAGCACGAGTTTTTCAATTACAGCAATTTGTTCGAAAAAAATTCGATCCTTATATATTTACGAAGAGATTCATAAGAACGATTCGATTTTTCCGCATCGAGTGCAATACCGATTCGCAGTGAAACATTGAATATAGATTATAGAGGCAAGAGATGCGATTTCCTTTCGATACGCTCACATGACCTTGATAAGTATAGGCATAAACTGGATGCATGATGTTGATCATGGAAGTGACCATTGCGTATTGATTTGTTCTGCCGATTTGTTATTTTGTGCAAGAAAAGCGAAAGACGAGGAAACTATCGATGTAATCAAATTATAATGAACGCAACAGACGTTATCTTTATTCCTTATTCCCTGCAGTGTGCTCAACTGGAAGGAAGCTATTATGTGAAGAGAAAATATTAGAAAAGACTTTCATTGCCGATATGTTTTTATGAGCTGGCAACTCGCCGTTCGTGACAATAGACTGCATATCGAAATCAGAAGAAATTTCACAATAATAGAAATACATAAAATGCATATTTGTTTCCTAGTTACGAGTCTTTGAATTTTCTACATAAAACGAATCAAAACATCATTCGGATTTCATGCCTCCTACTAATAGCTTTATTTGGTAGATTTTGAGGAGAAGGCGTCCTAATTTATGAAACTATTCGAAGAACATTTAAGCCATCTAATGATATTGCTTCAAAAATGACAAATTTTGATATACTCAATAGCAACTGACGTTATCTGTTTAAAGAATTAAACAAGAGAAACACTTTTTTATCATCTTACCCAATTCATAGAAAACGGGCCCATCAACCATTTTTGTTGTAATTTTAAACAAAAACATGAATCGTTTTCAGATATAACCTACATTTTCAGAAAATCGAGCGGACGTGTTACCAAGACATAAAAAAGATATAATATGAAGCGCATTACTTTTTATTCAGTTATATATACAAAAGAAAACTTTAAAATAAATTTTTACAAAATAGTAGTCTGGCATGCGGGCAATTTCTTCATCAACGGCCCTAATTATTTACATGATGTTTTAATAATAATTGGAATTTTTACTTAAAATGAACTTTATAGCTAAATAACATCATAACGTCATCATAACGTTATACGGTCCGTTAAAAAAAATGAGACGAATTCAGAGTGTTAATTATAATTAGTTAACAGTCAATTTGCACACCAAAAACAACGTAAGTTTCGACCATACTTTACTTATATTTTATTTTTAATTATACAACGGTCGAAAAAAGTATATAATTGTATTTTGAAACTGTATTTATAAACAATGGTGAATGTCTATGTTGAACAATTTTGTTCAGTTCCAATAACATTGTCAAGTGTATAAAAATTATTTTTATTTAGAGAATGCATTAAACCCAACACATTTCAATAGATTCGCTATTTTTTTATACAATTTATTTATGAAAATAAAATTTTTGCTTAAGTAATTTATTTTTATTATATTTGTGTCTATTGTATCAATTATATTTGGTTTCTGGTGTACTCTACTTGTTCAAAGAAAATAATACACGGGAAAATGATATTTTTCTTGCATTGTTTATTAAAAAATAAGCAGGCGTAGTATAATAATTAGGCGTAGGCTACATTAAAAATTGCTATTTTGATCATTTTTCATATTATTAAACTACTAATATAAAAACAAGGATAATTTTACATAGCAAATTTTAATTCTTATCTTAATTCTCCATGATTAAATTTAAAGCTTCCAGCATAGGGGTATAGAAGACCAAATTTTCCCCATTTGCTTATTTTTAAGCACTGATGTAAAAAAAGAAAACTCGAACTTTTAAAAACTTTCAGCATATGGTTATTCGCATCCCCTAATCCAAAGTTCGCAGTATTTTTCTACGCTCCGCAGTAGTCACTTTATGGGGCGAATACATAACCTCAGAGTCGTAGCTTGAATGGTTTTTTTAAAGAATGTGATTGGAAGGAGAGCATTGGTACACTATTTAAATATTATCCACACTCAAAAGTCAATAACATTAAAATTGCATTATGTAAACAAAATACAAACTCAACTGTGTCAAAAAGCGGTACCCTAATAGATATTCTGATTTTCCCCGCAACAATTTCTGCGCGGCATCTCCTTTACATTAAAAATAAAAAGGTTAAATACAAGGTAAATTGTAGTAAAATAATATGGAACACTTAGATTAACATTTTATCTGTCCTATGCAATAATTAAAATAAGATTTATTCAAGTAGTTCACTATTAAGTTTTGTAAAAAAGTGTTGCTGTACCAAGTTATTATACCTGGTTGGCTAATGCAGCGCGCTTTAATTTTAATTCATTATTGCAAATTGAAAATAATTATCTAACAGAAAAGTACAAAATTTTAGTAAAATCAGGTATCCAAATTCATGTGCACTTATCTTTACAAATTGGAGGTTATCTCTCGTGTATGATACGCGATGTCATAATAGATGAGAAACACACAACAACATTTTCACACTAAAAATTAAACAATTATCTGAATTAACCTAATTTTTGCACTATTTGACATTGCATTAATTGATGTACATATACTGAACCTAACCTAATTCGTTCAAAATACGTAGATTTTTGTATAAGCGACCGCGCTACATTAGCTGTTGCTCCCCTAACTTTACTTATTTAGAGAATGCTTTGAATTCCTTGTGCGGATAAATTTATTAACATTAAAAACGCGTTTTGAATTGTAAGATGACCATAGTCTGTAACAAGAAAGCATTAATTTCTCCGGTTGGATGTCAGCAATCGATACTTTCGACCTATCGAAAGAGATTGGAGACATGGTGGCATTTATCCTGAACGAATTCAATTGCATAAACGATTATATGAATGAATGAATGAACAAATGTCTGGTACAGGTATGTGCGTGTAAAGAAGAAAAGAAGTGCTAAGGTGAATGCCACGAGCAATAGGATATGTGACGAATGATTACGAATTACGGCTCCAAGATCAGCTTCTTGGGTCTGTCATTTAGCCAGAATTGTTCAGTATAAGCTTAGTTTCTCAGGAGTCAGGACTGCTGACTTTCAGTGCAAATATTATGGAGAAAGGTCCCACTGTTTGTTTCGCACATACTGGGACATGTTTAGCTATTAAGCTGTGCCAAAAGGTTCAGTCCCAGCTGTTGCGCTGCGGCACACATTGACCCCACGAACGAAACTCCTTTCACGCTCTAGGGACTCAGATTTCAGTCTGATAATAAGCAGATTCAGATAATAATAAGAATAATACAGACTGATTGCTATTAGCTGCGAAAGTCGTTGAAGCTCAGCGTGTCGGGTTTCAGCAAAATGGATTATTTCCAATGGAAACATTCTCTCAATTCTCTTTGTCGATTACTTTCAAAATAAAGTATTTCAAAATTAGCAAAAACCCTCAAATCTGAAACGCAATACGATTTACTTTTTTAATATTTAAATTATGAGCCGTTGCATTATCCAATATTGAAATTGTAGTAGCAACCCAGTACTGATATCCCTAATGATAACTATATTCCATTATGTTCTCTGCAGACTTGGTACCACTTATTGGCCAGTAGCGACAATTTACTGTAATAAGTAAAGAGAGCATAGTTTTTTTTGTTGTAAATCTTACAAGAAGTTCCTTTAAATCATACCAGAATATTAGAAAACGTTTAAAATCAAGTAAAATACAGTTCATAAATCTCTTTTGAAACATCTCAACCACTTCCGGGATATTCAATAACTCGATAATATTCTTCGACGGCACTAATGTCGATCAATCGTGAGAAATAAAACTCCCTTTATTCTCGCGGAAGTACCTCAATGTGTATTTACAATAGATTACGTAAAAAAGGAAAGATAATAAGTCTCGATTTGAAAAATTGTTTTCTAGCTACTCCTGCTAAACTTTGTTCCTAAAAGAAGATGACAGTTTTTTACTAAAAAATTCCGAAAGACATTAAAATGAGGTGAATCATTTTGTCGAGGAGAAAACAACCCAGTCTGAATAATAAAAATAAATGGTGTTTAGCAGAAAGGAAATTTGAAAATAATGTCGTCTATATTTGTAAATGAAAGTGATATTCTGTGACATATCCGACTACTTCGACCTACTGCGTTCACTCAGGTTCTTTCATGCACGAATGAATATTAATATAACAAACAACAGTATGATAGATTTATTACAGCTATAGCAAAATGTTTAACTGATACAAGCTTTTTCTTCTTACACATACAATTTTTTAGCATTGCTATTCCTATCAAGTTTGCAATTTGGCCTTCGGGGAAATCCGAGTATTTCCCTCCAGTTTTCAAAGTTACTGATATATAAATCAAATATATTTATTAACTGATGGCGAAAATGTGCATTCGTTTATAAAATTTGTTTAAACAATAACTAAATATCGTTGATTTCTATACAGTGTCTAATTAATTCTTCTTACATTAACGTTTTCTTCCAAAAATATGAGTTTAAGCAGCAGAAAGTAGTCAATCCTAGAAAAACCACTTGGTTTAAAAAAATCCTTCAAATCGGATGAGGATTATTGGGTGTAGACTGATTTTTGAGCGAAATTTTCTTTGTCCCACTCGGAGAAGAACTGTTGAAGATATTTTTAAATGCATCAAATACTGAATTTAAGGAATCCCCATATCAGTGAATCCAAATTTCAAGACCTCTTTTCCATTTTCTAGAATCTGATAAGATTCTTCCCTTGGATATTCTTTGAGAAGGGTAAAATTCTTGAAGCTATTTCTCTATATCTTTTTAAAGCCCCTACATTCCTTTCGCTGAAAGATAAACGATACCGTTCTCCAAACACTTTCCTGTACTTTCTACGTGCCATAAATGCAACCACCTTCTAGCAACATTCCACTATATCGTAAAAAGCTCCTAAAGAAATATTTGAAGCTCTGACATTCTTTGCCCATAAAAATTCCAATAGCTGGGGAATTTTGCTTGGAACAAATCGTTTTGTAACCAATTTTCTTGCACAATAACCATTACATTTTTTTTTGAAGTTTGAACCAGATTGCAAAAATCGACTGCTAAATTAAGCCTGTAGACTCTTAACGACTTACTGAACTAAAAATGATTCGCGGAATCGAAGAAACATTTCTTTTTGCGTGGAAATGAAACATTATTAATTAATAAAACATTGCTTTGCATTGCGAAAAAGGAACCGGTTAAGATTCCGGAGTTAAAAGTGTTTTAGAAAGTATTTGATTCAACGCAGTGGTTTGATGATGGAAACCCTTCACCGTAGCGATTTGATGAATAATGCATCAAAAGAAGGAGGTGGATGGATGCAGTGCTGCGTGTTAACTCAGGTAGCTCGTAAATTTGATCACCTGTCGCCAATTTTGGTGACTGGATGAACATACCATCAATGGGTGATCGCTTCTTGAACCGCAAGAGACATATCAGTACAGGAGTTAACTTTTAAATAAAAGAATTTCAAACCCTTCCGAAACGGATCGAATCTGATCGGGTTTCCCAACATGCCAACCGATTTATTCGTTGGGCAGATCGTTTTTGAATATCTGCGAGCCAGATTTTTGAAGAAAATAGCAGAATTTCAGTAAGAATAATATTTTATTTCAGAATAAACCAGATCTAAGATTGCATGCGGAGGCCATGGAGATAGCCTCCCCACTTATTTTTAAGAAGTAGAAAGCATTACATTTTTTAAATATATTTCTTGACTTTGCCAGTTTTTCCAAAATTTTGAAACTGTTTCTCGGGTTCGTCACTCACCGTCATGGCCGTTACACCATTAGGAAAAAATATTATAGGAAATTCGGTATGGGCCTATAATGATTTTCCTATAATTGATTTCTTTTTTTTTTTTCGCGATTCTGTAAAATTAATTATAATAAACTCAATGTAAAAATAAATAATGTTAAAATATTGAAGGAAAAATGCAAGAAATAGAGAAACTGCAAACAAATAATTGATTTCTTTACTTAACGTAAGATTTTTCATTATTTGAAGGAAATTCTACGGATTTCAACCATTTCAAGGGATATGAATGAACTTACAACATTTAGAAGAATTTTAATGAATTGAAGTTATTTTAAAAGGTTTCAAAGAATTTCAAGAGATTCCGAAAACTTCAAGGGATTTCGAAGAATTTTATAGGAATTTCAAAGATTTTAAGAGATTTCTATAGCATTTGAACGGCTCGTTTACAGAACTTTATTGAATTAATTAATTTTAATTTATATTCAAGGGAACCTAAAAAAATTGAAATGATTTTTAATATTTAATATCTTATCTTAAGGGCAGTTTGGAATTTTACATGAAAGTCGCTTTTATTTCTTTCGTAGATCTCAGTTTTTTAACTTGTTTAACAGAGTTTTTTTTAACAGTACATGTTATTTAATAATAATGTAATAAAAATAAATCGAAGAATAAAAATGAAATCAATTTAACACTGATCTAAGATTTTATGAATGATTGCGATTTTCAAGTTTTCACATTTCAGAACGCTCTGACACAATGTATGTAGAAAATTTTTTTAAGTTTTCAAAGAAAAATGTCAAATGTCCAAAATCAAATATTTTACTAATCGGAATTTGTTGTGATTGAATTTAAAACGGTTTTTACAGAACTCATTCAAAAAGGAAAGTATTGCAAATTTAAAAATGTCTCAATGAAAGCGTTCAATATTGAAATCAGAAGATCCAATTTTCATGAAATAAAACCAAATAAAATTTGAAAGCAGAGAAAATGGGATTTTTCGCATCACTGAAACATTTCACTAAAGAAGCAATTTCCTAGCAGCTCTCGCGTGTACCGAGAAATTTGCGAAATTGATGCGATATAGATTCACTTCTATACGGTGTATTGTTTCTAACAGTTGATCGTGCAATTTCAATTTAGGCTATAATTTGACGGAGCATCGCTTCCGATAATTGCACCTTTCATGATAAGAAGAATCGCCAATAGCTCTATGCGCCAAGTGCTGTTGCAAATTTAATAAAGCACATCGCAAACTGAACAGCCATTCATTTAGCATGGAATGAGATCAAACGACTTCGTGACTCGTCGAAACGAAGATTTCAAAGGATGGATCTTTTGTGCAATGGCAACGGCGAGTAGACTCATCGAATCTTGAGACTTCTGAAGATACAGGGGAAACCAGTATGCCATTACATGAATAATATGAACTATTGATCTTATATTTTAGATTTTTTTAACACGTTGCAATTTTATTCAGATGGTAGTCTTCTGTTACAATGTAAATATTCATATTTTAAGCCTTTCCGATCGGTTGTCGGAGAACATTGTGTATAAATTCATGAAACAAGAATCCAAAACGGTTATGCGATAACATTTCTTTTACTTTTGCAGTGATTATTTTTCAATATGTTATACAAATTGTATGAGCTCCAAACTAGGCAATTTTTAACATGCAACCATGAGCGTCATTGCTACCAACTATTATTGCCCAAAAAACTACAAATAATTTTATTTGGTTATGTTGATAAAAGGCACGAACTTGCTTATTTACTTAAAAGTTGTTTGATTGGTAGAAATAGTTTGTGCTCGCAACCTAAAATCAAAAAAATTAATTTGATATACAAGCCTAATAAGTCAACAATTTATTTACCTCGTACCGAATGGCACTTCTTATAAAAACACGTCAAGTACATTTTCTATGAAAACTATGAGAATTTATCTTTAGCCAGTTATGAAGCCAAAAGTTGGACGAACCAGTAAAATAATAGTGATGTACCCAAAAAACGAAAATCTGTCAGTGTACAAAATTTTAATCCCCATGTCAAAATCACATTTTTCAATTTTTCAATTCAAAAATAGCAAATAAGTGGTAAAAAGACTGATCATAAAATTATTTTTAATATTGCTACTCATAAAATAATAACACGGAACTTTTGCTTTAAAACTCAATCACTTTTTTCCATTATGCAGTTCGTACTGGTATCCACCTAGTACTGGTTTCCCCCACTCTTTTTTGATCATATCTACTGCTTTCAAAAAAGATATCAACTTAAGGTCTTAATGCCTAATATCATAAAGGTTTTGATGTTTAGAATGAAATTGTAGTATTGTAATTCATATGTTCGTCTTTCTTCACTATACTCTCGCTTCCCTCTTCTGAATTCATTGAATAAGATCTGGACCTGAATAGCTCACTCAGTCCTTTAGAATTTCAATAGGCTTTTACAAATCATAGTAAGCTTTATAAACATGGTAAAATATAATATATCATGTACAGAATATCTATAACTTTTGGATTGCTATTGTATTCAAGTATTTTATGCACATACTTATGTATACACAATGTTGTATTGTAGTGTTGTCACATCATTATTACATTACGTTATATTTTTATGTGAAGTTCAATGTAAGTAAAAAAGAAAGTAAATTTTTTAAAGGTTTCTCAGCAGGAATTGGAGAATTTGAATAGTTTTATGATATATATTAATTAATCCTTCAATTTATCTAGATATTTTAAATATATCAGTTGATGAAAATTTGACAAATATATCAAATGCATTAGCAGTGATGCTTTTTTATCAAGATTTCATCAGTTTTACTGTCTCAGAAAACATTGACTTAATACAAACGCAGTTCTGAAAAATATATATACGGTAAATAGTACTTATACGGTAAATAGTTGGATTTTTTCGGTACTAATAACGGGACAGAGAAAAGAGGGCTATTCGTACCCAAATTTTTGTATGAACAGACAAAATTTTATGGTACGAGTAGCCACAGTGGACACTTAAAAATACTTTAAAAATTAAAAGTTTACAAATTTATATAATAAAATTTTCAAAGGTTTATATTGGAAAAGCTTCAAATTAAATTCGTCTGGAATTATTTACAAATTCTAAAATTCTCTGGAATAGAATCTTTTAAAATGTTTTTTGAAAAATCTGTATTCTTCCGAAATGCTCTAAGGTATTCTGGTATTTTCTAGAACCATTCAGAATTTTATTGAACTTTCTTCAATTCTGAAATTACACACAAATTTTTAATTGTTCTTGACTATTTTTTTAAACGAAGTGTCTCCTCGTCCCGATATTCGGGATGAGTAGTCAAATATTTTCCATAAGCTTGGCTAGTGCCGAATTTTTAGGGACGACTAGATACAGCCTTTTCGAATATAATGGAGTGGACTTTATAGAATATTGTGCAATGTTTTGTAATGCCTTAGGATATTCTGGAATGTTTTGTAATCCTCTAGAACAGAATATTTTGGAATGTTTTTGAAAAAACCTGGAATTCTGAAATATTTTAGAATATTTTATAGTATCCCGACCTTGGTATTCTTTAAAATTCTGAAATTTTTTGGAATGTTCTACGATGTTTTGGAATAGAAGATGCTTTAGTGCAACCAAAAAATCTCGAACCGTACAAAATATTTTAGATCATTATAATAGTTTTTAGAATTGAAGCGGTGGAAGCTAAACAGTGCTAAGTCCAATCAACTTAATTTTACAGGGAAAGCAAAAAACCTTTCTAGAAGAACAATCTAAAACCGATTATGTATTTTTTTTGTAGGTGGATGGATCATTTTCATAAATATTGTGTGAAAAAATTACATTACAACACTATTTAACAGAAACAAAGAACATTTTTCGTACACTGAGAAAAAAATCTAAGTAAAATAGCAAGGGTACCTCTCATGCGATTATGGCAGGTTTCTTTCTTTTTGTCCTAGCTATAATTCATGCA
This sequence comes from Andricus kollari, assembly GCA_932074435.1. Classification (NCBI taxonomy): domain Eukaryota; kingdom Metazoa; phylum Arthropoda; class Insecta; order Hymenoptera; family Cynipidae; genus Andricus; species Andricus kollari. The sequence continues at coordinate 17,321 of CAKNWW010334752.1, forward strand.
TTTTAGACACGAATATACCTTATACTTTTCAAAATCCTATAATGACCGTCGAATTGTTAAAAACTCAATATTTCAGTATAATTCATTCATTAAGTTTAAATTCTTGGAAATTTTAAAATATGTTCATACATTCAGATATTAAATTTTAAGTTAAAAATTCAGAACCTTAATTTTTCTAGTGACATAGATGTAAATGAGCGAGAAAGTATAATTTCTGAAGAAAACTCAATTTTGTATAAAAGTAGACTTTTCACCGCTTAGCTTTCCCTTCTTCAATGTTGTAAAACATTCTTAATCTTTTTGGAAAATTAGGGATAGAAAATTTTGTAATCTTCTTAAATATCTCTTAATAAATTTTAAATATCTCTAATATAAATTTGCTACTATCAATATTATTTCTCTATGATCAGAAATACATTATTTATGATAAGCTTGTTTTAACATATTGTATGAAAATCTCACATTGCTACCCAATAGTTCCAAGTTGGTGGCGCTCTATTCCTTTTACAACAGGCGTTTAAATTCTTTACAATTTCCCTGCTTCATATAGCCTTCATACTGTGTTTGTTTCTCCTCTAAAAGGATAATAATTTGCACAATAACTCATTTCCTTCATCTGAGCAAATTTACCAAAAGAAAAGGAAAACTGGTTATACCACGAGTTTGCTGATCGAGTCGGATGATAACCAGGCAATTTAAAAGTCTCTTTCTATTACAGATTACATATGTATTTGAATGCGGTTCTCACGTATACTGACCCGCATCGGAACTATGAATTACGCTAATCCCCTATTACTATATGTCGACTCTTCTGAAGTTACATTTACCTACACAATTACATATTTTCCTTAAAACTGCGCGTTTTAGGTTTCTGCGGTTGGAGCTGTCATTATCAAGAATTAAGGTCGGAATAACCCTCCTCTAGAGTCACATTATCCTTACATTATTATATCATCAGTAGGACATTTAACCCAGGTGAAGGTATGACGTACATTAGAAGGTAAAGATACATGACATTGCTTGTCAAGGTTGAGTCAGGTGGGTGAAAAATGTAACAAGTTGTTGCATAACATACAACTCGATTGCACACAAGTGCTGCAGTGGCATGGAATCAACTGTGGGAATTCAGAAATACACGAGCAAAACGTTACAAGAAGAAAAAAAGGTATCAACCCTGGAGGGAAAAAGATTGAAACAAAGAGACATTTTGGTGTATAAATGAAAAGAAAGGAAGATGGATGATAATAAAATGGACACAACAGCTGTAACAATTATCCTTTCATTCTTTATTTCTTCTTTTATTTTTAAGATTTAGCAGGCTCGGAAACGATGAACTGGAATGTTGACATAACGTTTGAATATTTGATACATGACACTTTCCTTTTTGACATTTGACTTTTGACCTCTGAACCTTTGAACATTGAACATTTAGGAATCTCTCATTTCTCAAATTTGTCCCCTGACCCTTCATTACGGTAGCCCTTATCTTTCAAAATCATATTTTTGGTTCTCAACCCCTAGTTTCGTTCCGATGCACACAAAAATAATATTCAAATTTGAGTGAAATTAGTTAATATTAACTGTTACCCCAAAGTCCATGAAGTTTGCCATTGATTAAACTAATTTTTAATACATGATCCTGTTTAGAATATATCAAGGAATGAAAATCGCCGATGATTTTTAATATTATAAAACTTTAAGACCCTCTTATGGGACCTCAAGGAATCTAACATACGTTCTAATTGAGAGCTTCACGTAATATTAAGGTTACTGGACACATTCAACTAATCTTTGTCGCAAAAATAATCATGTAATCTTTAATTTTCACTAACTCTGATTTTTAATTGTTTAAACAATATTAATTTTTTCAAACAATTCATTTCCTGAAATAGTCGTAAAATATACATACATTATGGGTGTTATAAGCCTTTTAATGAATGTGAACAATATTATTATTTGTTTGAATAATTTTTCAACTGTTGAAACATTACTTATATGTTTAAATATATAAATCATTGAAGAAAAATGAAAAAAAGTTATTTCTTTGGCAATTTTTAAACAAATTTGGATATTCCTATTTATATTTATGTTTATTAATATTCCCCTTAGTTTTTAAACAAGTGTTTCATTGTTGGAAATTTTATTCATCATTCCGTTTATCTATGTTTAGAGTACAAATACTTGTTCAAATCATATTTTAATTCGACGTGTTTAAGTATCTATTTTTGCAACACCCGCCTCAAAAGTTGATGTTTTCATGCTTCTAAATGGTGCCTACAGGACCTTATTTGAGCGCACTGTGTGCGAAACAATTTTCGCGCATGCGCAGTTTGCACATGGCTTACTTTTGGCACTGGTGAAAAATCTGCGCATGCGCACTTTCTATATGAGGTACTTTTAACACTGGCATAGGTAACTTTAAATACTGGTGTTTTTAACCAAATTTTTTTCACCAAAGTTTTTTTTCAAAAAAATTGTTTACGAAATTTAAAAATCTTTCCTTTTAAGAATATTATTTTTCGTTAACTCTTTCTAATACAACTTTTTCGGAGGCCGTTGCAATAAAATAGCGTGTGATCAACGTGCGCATAGGTGATTGCTAACTCGCGTGTGATTGCATCATTCACCTACGGCTCAAAGAACTCATCTACGTTTTCGCACTCGTTTCGCTCGTGCGCTAACCACCGACTCATGCTTCGAGCCTCCGGCTTATGCTGCAAACTTCACACTCGCACACAATCACCTATTTTTCGCCCTTGTATCAAAAATAACTTTATGTTGCTCACTTTCAATTATTTAAACACTTTTTGTCTTTAAGAAGCTATTTAAAATGTTCAAATTATATGAACATTGTTTATAGATATATTTTAAGATACGTGCATTCTAAAGATATGTGTATAATAAATAACTAAATTCCTATTTTTTATCATTTACAATCAAAACAAAACATTTATAGAAATGTAATCTTTTTTTTGTTAAGAAAGCAACTGTTTGGTTGAAAATGATTCTTTTTTAACTGAGGAAAAATCTATTTTGTTGAAAACTTATCTTTTTTGGTTGAATTCAACTGCTTTTGATTGAGAATTAATATTTTCTTTTTTCGTTGAAGTTAAACTACTTTTTAAAAAAAAATTTTTTTGTTTAAAAATGTACCTTTTTGGTTAAAAATTCAACCACCCAGTGGGCGTCTTTTGGCGCACGTCTGGAGGACGTTCTGAGTACCTTCTAAAGACATAAAAAGAACCATAGGATGTCTTAAAGACGTCAAGTTATATCATGACATAGAGGTACATTCTAAGGACGTACTTAGGATGTCCTGGTGTCCACTGAATACTTTGTTTGAAATTGTTTTTTTTTTAAATTAATTTCTTCAACTAAAAATTTAACTATTCCATTTTTTGATGACAATTCAGCTTTTTTTGTTAAAAATTCAGCTATTTGCTTAAAAGTGCATGTTCATGTCAAACGATTGTGTTTTAAATTCATCCGTTTTATTAAAAATTCACCCTTTTTGGTTAAATATTCAAATACTTGGTTGAAAATTAAATTATTCTGTTAAACATTTTTTTATAGATCTATCTTTTTGACTGAATATTGGAAAGTTTTGTTGAAAATTCGTCTTTTATTGTATTACAAATTAATTTTTTAACTGTAAATATTGAAAATTCGTCTTTTTGGTGAAAAAATTGTTTTTTTTTTTAAAATTAATTTTTTTAGATGAAAATGTAACTGTACAATTTTTGACTAAAAATGAATCTGCTTTAGTTGAAAATTGAACTAATTACTTAAAATTTCATATGCTTAGTAAAAATCCGTCTTTTTGGTAGAAAATTAATCTTCGTTGAAAATTCAACTTTTTGTTGAAAATTCATCTATTTTGTTGAAAATTTGTGTTTTTTAATTGAACGTAGGTATTATAAGTTACTTTAGCACCATATTTTTGTTCATATTAGGAGATTTTTTTCGGCATTCGAACTAAACTAGGCGCGCTTCTTGACTGAGAAAAATATTTGTTTGAATTAAACAAATTTTGTTTAAATAAAACAAATTAGTTCTTTGATATAGGATCAAACGAATGTTTGTTTGATTCGAAGAAGTGTTTTGTTTGTCCTTATTTATTGGGCTCAGATAAATTTTTGGTTAGTTTAAATAAATCTCTTGTTTAAATTGAGTAAAGTTTTTGTTTACATTGAATATATTTTTTGAAAATTAATTATAGATTTTATTCAAGTGAAGTAAATCTTTTTCGTTTTACGCTTAACCTCAACATTGAGCATTCTTTATGAAAATAATGTATAAGCTCGATCATATGTGTTTTGTTAAACACAATTATCGTTATATATGTAAAAGCAGGAACATTCAATTCGAATGTTTACTTCAGTTTAATTACTAATTGAGCTTCTCATTTCTGAATTAAAAAATCATAAATTAGAATAATGAGAAATGAACCAGAGTTAGAAATTTGAATTGAACATGTATATATATATGAGTGTTCCTGCTTTTAAGCATACAGCGATAATTGCAATTAATAAAAAACATGATCGATTTCATAAATCATCTTTATGAAGCCCTAATATTCAAGTAGTTCCAACACTAGAGATATTGCGTCCATTTTTTAATTAATTTTAACTTTCCCAGTGAATGAGAACCGTTAGAATCACACAACACTGAAAAAAATAACAATGCCATCAAATCAATCAAAGAATAAATCAATTTAGATTTTAGGTTAGTACCGCAGGGAAACCTGCCGGCAGCGTCTCAGCACGCCTAGCGGCATTCTGTAGCACTGCTTTGCATTGTATTTTTTCTTTGAATCAAATAGATATTTTTATGAATTCAAACAAACAAATTTTAAGCAAATGCATTGTTTAATGAAAGCCAAATTTTTGTTCAAAGCAAACAAATTGTACTAAACAAATTATTTGTTTCAATCAATGAGGCAAATATTTTCCATTTAAAAAAAATAAATATTCCTTTTTTCAATTGAAGCAAAAAATTTGTTTCTCTCAATGATATGAATTCAAACAAATTTTGTTGTTTGATTCAGACAAACATTTTTCTGAGTGTTGAGGTAGCATAGCGAAAAATGCACAAGAATTACGCTGCAGATTGTAAAAATATATTGAGTAAATTTAATTCCAGAGAACCCTGCAGGTGAAAAATTTATTGAGTATACGTGTGTAAGAGTAAAAGTTATGTAGGTACGCAGATTCAAGTAGGAATAACCGCAGGCACTTGGTTGCAAGGTGACACGGACTCCAACGTGCTGGAAGTACGTTGACCTTCAATATTCCACCTAGAAATAGCATTGCGGGAACGTGCTGAATCTCTATAATTATTCGCGTCCTTAATTAAAACCCATTCTCACGACTCCACGGAATATAATAGCGATTCTTTTTTATATGCAGCTATAATTAATATCTGAGCTAATTTTGCTAAGAAGGCTTTGAAAGATTTGAAAAAACTCAATCCAAATGCCTATTTTAAAGTATTCAAAGTTAGGAAACGGGTATCAAGACAACAAAAATTGAATATTTTTAGATTAGAATTTTAAAAATTGGATCGTTATTTATCACTAAAAGCGTGAAAAATTAATAATTAAAAACCGTTCCAAATAAAATTTAATTTAAAAATTTCAAGTTATATCGCTCCGTGGTATTAGTTAAATTACGGGTGTTTTAAATAAGTGCATTGTGCTATAAACAGTTAGTGTTGTTCATCTTGTCATAAGGAACAAATAAAAGTGTATTCTCTTGTCGCTTCCATTCAGAAAAACGTTTTATTTGATCTTTTAACATTTGAGTATCGTGCTGGTTACGTGCTGGTTACGTTACGATTATGGTTGCATGTGCGGTCTGTAATGGATCTATAGTGAGAGGGGCGACGGATTCTCTAGCTTGTGGGAGGTGTAGCGCATTGTCACATTTGACGTGTCTAAATTTGGCAACTAAGGATGTTGAAAGTATTAACAAAAAATTGAAGGTTTGGAACTGCACTAATTGCTCGAAATCCTTTGGTAAGGAAAGTACCCGTCATCGCGGGTCTCTTTCCTCTGTTTCGTCTGAGGGAGACGTAAGTAAGCCAGGGATGTCTTCGGTCACACTTGGGCCCGGTGTAGAAGCATTAATCTCCAATGCTATTTCTAAAGGACAGGAGTCCGGCCTTCAAAAAATCACTTCGTTGTTGGAGGATTTTGAGGCAAAACAAATGGCTTTTAATAATTCATTCGAGGTATCCATCAAAGGAATAAAAGCC
>CAKNWW010334758.1:1088-18339 GCA_932074435.1 Andricus kollari
TATAAATGTTGAGATTATTTTATTCAAATGAATTGGATAAGTACGTTGTGTAATAAATTTAGCACTTTCAAAATTAATTACTTAATTTTACATGACTGGAACTACAGATTGAAATACTGCAATCATTTCTGGCAAATACTGTAAGTAGTATATAAGTATTTTTGTATGTCATGTGTTTAGAAATAATAATATGAATACATTTAAAACGTATTTAACCTTTTACATTTATGTATAACCTTTATAAATTTTTTATTAGAGTTGTTAAACATTCATAAGGCTTAAATGTAATTGAAAATACAATTTTGTTTTATATTAGAATCTACTATTACGCGAGAAAATAGTAAAACTAATAATACTTTCTTCTTCATAAAATATACTGAGTATATTTTAAATCACAGTACACAGTATACTTTTTCTTTGAGTAAAAGTGCAAAAATACCTTATTCAAACGAAAATTACATAATAATTATTATATTATAATATAATAATTGTTAACATAAATATTAATTTTATACAATAAAGTTCCTTCCAAAATGTTTCAGTTATGAAAGCTAATTTTTTTCTATATCATTTTCAGACAGCGCTTGAATTTTCATATTTCCTGCAATTAATTTATTTACCATTAAGTATAAGATGCCATAATATCTCATAATTCACTTTCAAATTCCAACATTTACTTTTTTTTTCATCAAACAAACCACATATTTTGAAACATTATTTCAAATAGCAAGCCGTAATTCCAACAATTTACCTGAATTATCGTCTTATACGAGCAGTCGAAGTGGCAATTCTTTATTTATTTTAATATCATATAAATTTCTAAGACCTGAAAAATATGTACGAATATAAAAAATGTCTCATATTCTTACTCCAATTATTTGTTATAGTTTAAATACGTTGTCTTTCCTTGAAATTAAATAATGACTGCTCTTGCTCGCTCTGCTTAGTCATGACCGAGCATGCTCGGTCTTGCTCATGCTCGAGCACGAGCAAGGTGGTAAACGTTCATCACTACCTGAGAACACCTTATCCTCAGTTTAAAAATATCACATTTTTTAGTTTAAGGCCATGTAACGAGTATAGCAGCTGATCAAGTCAGTCCTCACATCAATATTTTTTACCCATATTTAAAAATAAAAGTTAAAATAACGCGGAAATATTTTCGGAAAATATTAATAAATATTAAAGGACCGTTTGTGGCAAGGCACAGAGTTGGGGGAAGAAAAAAGTTTATTTATGAAAAACATAAATATTGACCGATGTATTTAGGCTTCACGGCAGATGTTTGACTTCTATCTTTCTCTGTCGGTAACGAAGAAGTTCGCTGTCTGCTTGCTGCGATAGTCCTGCTCTGAGACAGCGGATATGTATGCCAGACTAACTAAACCACTAAACATATAAATTTGTTTATTTGCATTTCAAGTGCAAATATTAGTTTTTGCACTATTTGTGTACAATGTTTATGAGCAGTTTTTGTTGTTTTGGTCCACTTTTATCAATATAAACCATATAACTAGCCCATTGGCGAAATTGAAAATTTCTTGCGTGTTCTGCAGCACGGTCGGTATTTTTTTAATTAGTAGTTGAAAACAATTTTTTTCACAATTATAAATATTTTGGATCCAAGCCGCCTTCCTTCGAGCCTTTTAATTAGGGTGCCAAAATTTCAAAACGATATGTCATTCCGTGTGGACGTAAGTTTACAATGGAAAGTATCGATAATAATTTTTTTTTTTTTCAAGTTCCCACCGAAAAAGAGCAGAGCCGTGAACTTTAGTGTCTCCTCTATCATTTCTCAAACTTTGAGCGCGATATCTTATTTTTTTTTGAACGTAAGTTTACAATGAAAAATTGAGGACTAGCTTGGTCATGTGACCCACTCGTCACATGGCCTTAAATTAAAAACTTTACTGAATATTACACATGTGAACAGTTGGTGGAACCGGCCCTGAGTATTTATTTTAAAAATTGAACTGTAGTTTGACTATTAACAATTGAATAATAATAAAATTGATGTTATAAGACGATTCTGAATCTGCTTATAATTGAATAATTTATAGATTTTTGCGTTGGAAATTGAACTATTGTAATTCGAAAGCCTTAGTAATTAAAAACATGTAAGCATCCAATTGAACGTTTAAAAACTTTTTTCAATTAAAAAAATTCAATTAATATATTCATAATTACATGCCTTTATTGAATTTCAAGTCCTATTCAAATATTCTTGCATTTTAAAATATTCCATTTTTCAAGCATTCAGTTTGAAAAGTTTTAATTCAAAAATTTTTGTTTCAATATTTAGCAATATTTGACTGTTTAAAATAAAAAATTATAAATAAAATATTCAAAAATAATTAAGTTGAAATTGAATTATTAAAAAAAACTTCGAATTGTTAGAATTTCATTATGCTGAATGTAAACTTTACATTGTTTAATTTTTTTAATTTTTAATTTATAAGTGACGTTTGTCAACTTAGATTTATCAAAAAACAATTTGAATTCGCTAAGTTGTAGTCTTTCAAGTTAAAATTGTTTACAAGTGATATAATTTTGAACACTTACAAAATTTCTTGATTCATTGTTCAAATTATTTTAGTTCTTAAAACGCAGTCTCTTCTAGGTCTGCTTAGTCAAGCTTTGTTTATAAAATACCGAGGCGGGCTGATATTAATTCTTTGACAGGACTCTCGAGACGCCTCGAGGTTCGCTATGTATGTTATAATAAATTTCAAAAAAGGAATTATAAATCAAATATTCAAAAATAAACAAGTTGAAATTGAATTATTTAAAATGAAATAAGCCTCGAATCGTTCAAATTTCAGTGTGCTGAATTGAAAGTTTAAAATGTTCATTGTTTAATTGTTTTGAATTTTTTAGTTGCATTTTTAAATTTGAATGTTTCAAGAACAATTTAAAATCGTAAAATTGTTGTGTTTTTAACATAAAATTATTTAAAAATGATATAATTTTGAACACTTGCAATTGCACTGGACTGCCAAAAGTGTAATTGTTGAGTACTTATCTCACTCATTTCTCGGTTTTGCGAAGGCAGAGTGTACAGCAAAAGAAATTGTACGTAATTTGGACATTATTTATGAAAGCAAAAGCGTTAGCTCTCAGAAAGAAGTTACTCGGATTAAAATTGACTGACTGGTGCTTCAAGCTGAAAATAAGAATGTGTCTACGACAAAGAAGAGTAAGAATGAAGCTTCAAGATCATCGAAAAATTATCGTCCGGGACAATTTACAGAACGAAACTTCAGATCTAAGAAGAAATCATTTTAAGTCAAATGCCATCACTGTGACAGGAAAGGTCACATAAAGAAAAATTGTTACAACTACAAAAGTGGACATCAATACCAAAATAATAGAAATAGAGCTGTTCAAAATGTTCAAATAACAGAAAAGCCATCGACTTCATTTGCAAGCACATCTGGACTTGCGTTTATGGCTAGAGACTGTCTACCTGAAATATAAGGAAAAGTTACTTTCCTTCTCGACTTTGGAGCTTCTGACCATATTGTGAAGAGGGATGATTTGTTCAGCAGCTTCATCGAATTTCAGCCTCCTGTGAAGATCTCCATTGCGAAGAATGGATCCTTCATAAGTGCGACAAAGAAGGGAACAATCCAGGTCACAACTAATTTCGGCCTCGCAGGAGTTCTTGAAAATGTGCTGTATTTTCCTGACATCCCAAATAATGTACTTTTAGTACTAAAAATGCAACAAGCTGGAATGAAAGTTGTATTTGATGAAACAGGTGGTGTTTAGGTAATAAAAGATGGTAAGGTCTTGATGAAAGGTAAGCCATTGAATAATTTAATTGGTGTAGATTTTGTTGTTGAAAATAATATGATATTTATAGAATTAAAAAATAAGCAAATGATCAGTGATATGATCCGAATTGATCAAGTGATTCCAAACGATAATTTGTGTGAAGCGTGCATTAATGGAAAAAAGCGCGATTACCTTCGAAAAGTCTACAGATAAAAGTTATGTGAAACGCCCGTTATTTATTGTTCATTCCGACATTTGTGGTCCTATCACTCCTTCAACAATTGATAATAAAAAAAATTATGTGATCTTTGTCGATGAACTTAATCACTACTGTGTTACATCTTTAATCACATATAAATCAGATGTTTGCTCAGTTTTTAAAGATTTTATTGCAAACAGTGAGACTCACTTTAATTAAAAAATTGTTCATTTGCATAGTGATAATGGAAGGGAATATTTATCAAATAAGATAAAAGACTTTTGTGTGCAAAAAGGTATTAGCTATCACTTGACAGTTCCACGAACCCCACAGTTAAATGCTGTATCAGAGCGAATGATTAGGACAATAACGGAGAAAGCCAGTGCAATGATTTTTGGTCAAAGTTTAGAAAAAAATTTTTGGGGCGAACCGGTTCTAAGTGTTACAATGTTCATTAATTTAACACCAACAAAAGCTCTGAAAAATAGTAAAACACCATATGAATTGTGGTATGGAAAGAAGCCTCAATTAAAATATTTGAAAGTTTTTGGTTCTACAGCTTATGTACATAATAAAACCAGGAAGTGAAAATTTTGATGAAAAATCCTGGAAGGGTATATTAGTAGGGTATGAACCAAATGTCGACCAAATGGTTATAAAGTGTGGGACGTAGAAAGTGGAAAGACCTGTGTAGTTCGAGACGTTATTGTTGATGAGACAAATTTCTTGGCATCCAGGCCAGTGATAAGACCTGAAGGGGCTTATTCAGAAAACTCCCAAAATAAAACTGATACAACTGACTCAGGTACTCAGGTTGAGAAATATGTAATTGAAACAAATAGAAATTTGTACATTGAGCCAACGTCTTCAGATAAACAATTAGAAGCCGAAAAATTCCCTGAGCCTAGAAGGAGTAATCGGAAGTTGAATTTTGACTGTTCCTGGTTCTGAATAAAATTGGAACGAAAAATAACTCTCTTTTTTCCTTTTCATTTTTAGAACAAATTAATGTATACTGAAATAATTCGCATTGAAATTCAGTTTTAATTCATTTTTTTAAAAGCAGGAACATTTGGCCCACACTAAAAATGAACTAAAAATCTCTAAATTAGTAATGAACGTTGTTATTACTTACCTGGTTTTATGTTATCCATTTTTTTTCCTTTTCCATACACATATCTATATTTAGATGTACGAAGTGAAAAAATAACTACGCAGTCGAAAAAAAGAATAACTTTTACTTTACAAAGTTGAAAAAACGAATAACTTTCACTTTACGAAGTCGAAAAAAAGAATACTTTGATATTACAAAGTCGAAAAAAAGAATGACTTTCATTTTACGAAGTCGGAACAATAACTGAAGGGATCCTTTGAGTGGTTGAAGAGAAGAAAGCCTGCGGTCTCTGACGCACGACTCAACGCAACACGACACAACGCGTGTGTCAGAGACTTACATTACATCGAACCATGGTTTCACTCAACTCAGACGCGACTACCCATATCGAGGTCTAAGATGTTTACACATCAAAAGTAACAGATAAGAAAAAGCGTCATTTTTCTTAAAACTTTAAACGAGATATGCGGTATCGGTATTGTTATGTCTTGAACCCGATTGAAAAAAGAGAGCTCCATACTGGTTTCGATCCGAGACCAAACTGATCGGTACATTTTGTTATTTCGCTCGCGAAGCAGCGTGTGTCAGGAGATCCTTAAAAATGGCAAAATATCAAGAATTTATCCAATTTGTATACAACGTGGAATAAGAGGGTTTTAGGCTCGTTATCATCGAATTTGATGTGAAAATGTACAAATTCAAAGTGTCCGATCCAATATGACGGCCAAACTTTCAAAAAATGTTACGTATTTGGATGGCACTTGGTAGAAGGGGGTTTTTGGGGTCACTGACTTCAAATTTGATGTAAAGTAGGGAAATTAAACATGGCGGATCCAATATGGTGGCCGAATTTCAAGATTTTTACAAATTTGCATGGAACTTATTATAGAGGTGTTTTTGGGCTCGCTGATTTCGAATTCGACTGTTCTGACTTTTAATCTATTGTTGACGCACGTTCGATTGATCAAAATACGCTTTTAAAGACTGAATAGTCCAGATTGAAGTAAACATATGAAGTATACTTGCCAAAAACAGAGACCTACCTACTTTATTCGATTAAAATCTGTCAGTTGGGACATTTATTTAATATATTTGGCATATAAAATTGAATTTATATACTTTAACAATATTTCGCAGTTGATAATTACTTCTGAAACAATTTTAATTTGGTTCAATGAGAAGAAGTGTGGCCTAGAGATAAAAACCAAAATTTATTGATTGTTGGTAACATTATTTAGAACATTAGCAATTTTTGACGTATGGTGATAATTCGTCACTATATATCGCTCTCGCAAAAAACCTAACCAATTTTAAACGAACAAAATTCGCAGTTGAGCACCACAGTCCAGAATTTGTTTATAATAATTAAGTTAAATATTAATAGAATTATTTATTTTCCATGAGTGTAGGTGCAATAATACAGACCAATTGTGAGTTTATTTTGGCATTTTTGTTAAAGAAAAAAAATTTTATTGTAGAAAATGTTAAATTTTGTCACTTTATTTGTTTAGATATTATTGCACATCAAAAATTGAAAAAATATATTTTAGTCAAGTTTTTACAAATTTATATCTGAGTGTTCCTTAAAAAAACCTTCGAAATCCGTCAAGAAAAAAAGACTATAGGATTATGAATAGTAAATTCTAGTTTTCGACCACTGTGCAGCGCGGACACGTCTATAAAATATTTTCTTTCACAAATTTGTAAACGGCCAAAATGAGGCAAAATTTCTTGAAGTACACATCTTAAGTAGCACATTGATATAAATTAAACTTTTATCTGATTGTGCATTCGCCGGCATTCCCCTCGATATTAAAAAGAGCAAGACACCGATTTGTACCTTATTGATGTGTAGTACAATACAAAATGGCACCATTTTGCGCTTTTTCATATTTTGCTGCAAAAAAATCAAGAAAATAATTTTTCTGAACGCATCGTAAAATTTCGTTTTTAATGAAGATTTAAAATTCTAGCATGTATATATGAAAATAACATTTTCTAAAAATTATTGAGAACAAGCAATAAATTAATTCCGGAATTCGAAACAAAAAATTGAATAAAAAATTGTTTCCTGAAATTTTTTATCAAAATGTATAATGCGTAAAAAGTAAACTGAAAAATACTCATGAAGAAATTTCATAAAATTTTCACCTTGCCCTCTAGAGATATCAGCAGCATGTCTACCGAAGTATCTACTATAGAAGTAATATTATTAGAAACCGTAAGATCATATTTTTCTGAAATTATTTCATGCAACTTCATGAATCCATTCCTTATGACTTTTAACTTTCTGCAAACATGTTAAACCTTGGAAATTACATTATTAAAATTTTTTTGAGCTAATTATAACAGGCTATTTATTTATAAATAATAACATATATATGGACAAACTAAAAATAATCAGAAACAGTTTTATCTGTTATTGTATTTTGAAGCATCAATCACATATTGCATTATTTTTAAAAAGCATACCTTGAACGCGAAATAAAATGTGAGAAAAGAACTCGTCGTATATTTTTATCTATACTTTTTGTATTTCTTCCAAAAATACCCATTATTAAATTTTTTCTTTGGAAGGCCGTAGTCGGGTAAGCCTGGGTGAACTGCCCCCGATTTTGGTGTTGTTGATATTTTAAGGGTATGTTCCTACCATTATATGACTACTTTACCCCAAGTGCCAACTTTAGGTAATTTTTTCTACAAAAGTTAAAAAAAAATTTTGAAAAATAAAAAATTCGAATTTCTTAAAATTGGCTCAACCGTTTAAGGCAGCCATAAAAAAATTAACAATCAATTCCTTTTAAGAGAAGGGGCTAAGAAAAATTATTGTAATTTTGCAACCATTTTTTTGTATTCAAAGGATTACTTCATGGTTAAACGAACAAAATTAGGGCCCCTAATATGTATGTAATTCCATCAGAATAGGGGCCAACTTCATTTTTAGCTTATAAGTCAATAAAGTAAGTATGATTTGAATAATACGCCTTACTTTTATATTCTATACCCTTAATCTTCGTCACTACCCTTCTCTATCACGGGATTCATCCTGGTTTGTGTAAACAATTTACTGTGAATTTAAGCAGGCCTTATGAGTTGCGACAAGTAGCTCGCATTGGAAGCTTTCGCAATTGGGTGACTGTGTGCTATAAGTTGGTATTTGAATTTAGATGGTTTGATCCATTTGAGTGGGAATTAAAAACCGCCAGTCGCTGACTGTCTGTCCGGCGAATTTGTATTCATGTAAGCAAAGCGTTGCCATGACTCTTCATGTGGCACGCACTTACAATATTTGATGCGAGAAACTTTGAATTTGCTCAGTGTATCGAGGTGTATCATAAGAACACTGTAATTTAGAGTTTCTGACCCATTTGAGTGTGTGTTACAAGCCGTTAGTCACCGACCGTCCATCCAGCGAATTTGGATCCATGTAGTGCAGCATTGCCACCAATCAAATGACTCAATGTGGCCCGCTCTTATGATGTCTACATCTACTATCTGTCCAAAAAATTTAGATATCTCGATTTTTGTACAGATTATAGTGAAAATATCAGCAGAAAAAAATTCTAAAAGTATGGGACAATGTACATGTTGCAGATGAAGGTTTTGCCTATACTGATACAGAGTATTTAAATTTTCAGTCAATTAGCGATTATTTGCTAGCTAGTGAAAGGTGACAAAGTACTATCATCTTACGATCATTTCAAAATGGTCAACTTTGATTGGCTGTCAGTCCCTAAAAATAAATTACAAAAAATCTGCACAAAATATATGAATTTCTTTTATCCTTTCTGTGCACAATGTCACATTTTAGATTCAGAAATAATCATTTGTTTGAAGTTATTATAAAAGAGTAGTGATGTGTCATATATGAAACTAAAGAACATACGGAGATCATTCTTGAAGCAAATTGCGCATTTTCGGCTTCTGAAAATGCTGTGTGTAGTGTCAATGAGCAAAAAGTTACACTTAAATATTTAAAAAATTATTTTCTTTGTCGGAAAATACAAAGGGTTTTTCAATACTTGACGGAATGGCACTCACAATAGGAGTGAGTTTGATCGAAAGACGTAGTTGTAGGTGTAGCAGTAGCACAGGCAATGTTTCCTGCTGTGAGTGCAGGTGCTTTGATAATTGGAAAGTCTTTTGTGTTTTTCGAAGAAGAAAATAATTGTTTAAACATTCAAGTCCAACTTTTTGCTCATTGGCACTACATACACCATTTTCAGAAGGCGAAAAAGGTGCAATTTGCTTCCAGAATTATCTCAGTACGTTGTTTATTTTCGGAGATGACACCTGACGACTCTTTTGTTAATAAGTTGTTTTGACTTTTGTCGCGACTTTCATTTGATAACAAATTATTATTTCTGACTCTAAAATGTACCATTGTGCACAGAAAGGGTCAAAGAAATTCATATATTTTTTGTAATTTATTTTTAGGGACGAACACCCATTCAAAGTTGAGTATTCTGAAACTATCGTAAGATGATAGTACTTTTTCACCTTTCACTCTCGCTAGAAAAAAATCGCTAATTGACTGAAAATTTAAAAACTCTGTATCAGTATAGGCAAAACCTTCATCTGCATCATGTACTTTGTCCCATATTTTTAGAATTTTTTCCTGCTGATATTTTCACTATAATCTGTACAAAAATTGAGGTATCGAAATTTGTTGGACAGATAGGAGGGTACCTCCACGTGGTGACGGCGCACAGTGGTCCGGATCGTCGAAAAGGTGATCAAAAGTCGAAATATTATCCGATTGACATGAAATTTATTTTGTGAATACTTTTTCGGTCCCTAATTCCAAATCTGTTTTCAAAATTTCCAAATTAAAAATGGCGGACCCAATATGGCAGTTAACACATTCTGAATATGACTAAAATTTTATGAAGTCCATTTAAGAAACATTGTGTAGGTTGCTGGTTTTAAATATGTCATAAAAATATCAAAATTCAGAATGATAAATCTAATACGTTCGTCAAATTGAAAGAAAATCCTATAAGAGCATGACATTCGTTTTAAAGTAGTTTTTCGAATTCCTGATTTCGAACCTCTTATTCAGTTGTATCGAGTGAAAGGTGAGTCAATACTGATGAAATAATCATTATTTAAGTAAATGAACCATACACTAACACTTATTTAAATATACTCTTTGAACATTGCATAGATATTAAAATTTTTTAATTCTAAATTGTACGCATTTTTGTCGGTTGAACATATATACAAATCATTTACACTATGTTACAACATTTTACTAAATTCGTGTTCATTTGATTTTTATGATATTTCTTTCTGTATTTTGAAGCGCTCATTCTGAAACTAATCTTTCCTGTTTCGCAGGATCAATATATTCGGAGATATTGATGATTAAATGTTCACTATCACATGAAAAATGTAAAAATCATATTGCGAACAATTTATTTCCGTTTAATTATTTTATTTGGAAATGAAGTTTAATAAAATACCACGAAATTAATTTTTACTTCAAAATTTTTGATTTGTACACGGCTTCGCATGGCTACCCTCTCACGATGCAGAATAAATAATTGTGCACTCGAGAAGAGTCCAGATTTCAAGCCATTTCGAGCGCGCATAACACTCGGATGAATGACCATCTGCGACGTATACGACCGGGTTATGTATTCGGGCTGCACACGAATTCAGTCCCGCGGTTAGAAAAATTCTCGAATTCAGTCCCGTGAAGAGACTGCCCGGAGCTGACCTGAGTCAACATTACTCACCCCCCACTCATCTCTTACTCGGTTGACAAGCTGACACATATATAAAAATAAGAAGTAAAGGGACAACAAGGCGCGAAATTTTGGAAAAAGAACAATTCCTTATGGAAAGTATGATGTCCTTCCAGAATGGTAGTTTGACAAGAATCGAGTTCGTTGGCAAGGTTTCGCGTAAATTCTTACCAGTATAGTTTTTTGACATTTGATAATAGGTATTTTCAATGCATGACTCGAAGTGAAATAAATAGCTCCTTCAACAGTTTTTAGCGGAATATATAGCTTATTGTAGCATTTGTTTCACTTAACGACATTTTTAAAACACTTTCAGTGATATTGTTAAATATAATTGACAATATATGTTCCCCAACCTTTTTTAAACACGCCAGCATCATAATAAATGCTGCCAGTCCTAAGTCTGGAATATATTGTGCAAGCAAGTGTGAAGGGAAAATGTTGGGAAAAAGTTGGAGCGAGAGAGAGGTTTGACTCCTTTGGACATCTTTTGTCTGTCTCACTCACCTACCCTCATTCTCTCCTTCTCGTACGGTGGTGCGAAGGGGCCGCCAGTGGCGGGGGAAAGAAGGAACAGAGGAGAGAGCGTCGCCGGACTGAATTTGGCACTGAGTTCGTGTCCCGCCGTTCTCCTCAAAACTGACCGCGGGACTGAATTCGTGTGCACCGTGTATTCGCTGCGTTTTAACCTCGGTTTTAACTAATGTCGATCAAGAGGTTTAACGGGAGGTTTTCTTGGACAAATTGCCAAACCCTTAATTTGCTCATGAAAATATTTTAAATAATTAATAACTCTTGAATATTTGAAGAGCCTAATGAAGTCATCGGAAAGATATTCTTAGTTAATTCTGTGAAAAATTCACCCTATTCGTTGAAAAATAGCCAAATTCTGATTTTTTAAATGAAAGTTGTTTAAGTAATTAATCATTCTTGTATATTTACAAAACAGCATAGAAAAGATCATCGGAAAGACAATCTTAGTTGACTCTGTAAACAAATTGTCTCTATTTCTTGAAAAATACCCAAACTCTGAATATGTTTATGAAAATTGTTTAAATAAATAATAATTATTGCAAATGTGCAAAGTAATGTAGGAAAGTCTTATTAGAAATATAAAATGCGTACTTTCTTGCTTTCGTAAAAAAATTGAACCTATTATTTTCAAAACAGCTAAACTCTCAATTTGTTTAGAAAAATGGTTTAAATAATTAATAATACTTAAGAAGTTACGAAGTATAACAGAAAAAAGTCTTTGGAAAGATATTCTTCGTTCATTCTGTAAAAAAATGTAGCCTATTCATTGACAAATAGCTAAACTCTGAATTTGATTATGAATATTGTTTAAATAATTATTAATTATTGTATATTTGCAAAGTATCGTAGAAATCTTGATGCACTAAACTAATTGATCCTAGTCGTTGAAAAATTGCCAAGTTCTTGATTTCTTTATGAAAATTGATTGAATAATTAATAATTCTTATAAATTTATAAAGCAAAATAGAACAGAGTAATCAGAAAGATATTCTTAGGCGCCTCCGTAAACAAATTGTGCCTATTCCTTGAAAAATAGCCAAACTCTGAAAATGTTTATGAAAACTGTTCAAATAATTAATAATTATTGTAAATGTTCAAAGTATCGTAGAAAATAGTTTTTGGAAATACATTCTTTTTGTTGATTCTGGAAACAAATTGGGACTATTATTACAGAAATAGCCAAACTCTTAACTTTTTAATGAAAATTGTTCAAATAACTAATAAATCTTGCAAATTTGCAGAACAATATAGAAAAAAGTCATCTGAAATATATTCTTATTTAATTCTGTTAAAATTGAGCTTACTCCTTGAAAAATAGCCAAGCTCTGAATATGTTTATAAAAATTGTTTGAATAAATAATAATTATTATAAATTTGCAAATTACCGTTGAAAAGAGTTATTAGAAATACATTCTTGGTGATCCCGTAAAAAAACACAACCCATTCATTGAAAAATGGCCGAACTCTTAATTTCTTGAAATAATAAATAATTATTGTAAATTTGCCAAGCATCATAGAAAAAGTCATCGGAAAGATATTCTTAGTTAATTCTGCAAAAAAATGGATCCTATTTGTTGAAAAATATCCAAATTCTAAATTTTTTATGAAAATTGTTTAAATTATTATTAATTCTTGTGAATTTTTAAAGAAACATAGAAAAGAGTCAAAATATGAATTTGTAAAGAAACATAAAAAGAGTCTTCGGAAAGGCATACCTAGTTGAGTCCGTGAACATATTGTGTCTATTCCTTGAAAAAATACGCAAACTCTGAATTTCTTTATGCAAATTGTTTAAATTATTATTAATTATTGTGATTTTACGATGCAACATAGAAAAGTGTCATCAGAAAAACATTCGTAGTTGACTTTGTAAAGAAACCGTACCTATTTCTTGAAAAATAGCCAAACTCTGAATATGTTTATGAAAAATGTTTAAATAATTAATAATTCTTGGGAATATACCGTGCATAGAAAAAGTCACCGGAAAGATATTCTTAGTTGACTCCGTTTTCTTTAAAGATCATACACATTTTTTACATTTTCTATACTAATTTAAATTCCAAAAATAATTCAAATTTTAATGTTTTCTAATAAAAATAGCATAGCTGAATTCATATTTTCAATTGTTTAAGATTGCAATAATAGTTAGAATTAGAAGGAAGTTATATTCTTTGAAAATTTAACTGAAATTTAAATAAAATGAAACTATAAACGTTCATAATTTTGTATTGTTAGTTAAAATTATAAGGATATAATCGTCTTTGAAAATGTAAATGAAAGTAAAATAAAACAAATTTCTAAATGTTCATAATTTGTATTGTTTATTATTCTAATAAAAAAAAATTCGAAATAAAGTAAGGCCGTATAATTTTAAAAAGAAATATTAAGAAATGAGCCAAAATATTAATTAAAATTGAAATTTCGTCTTTACAAATAATTAGCTCATCATGAAATTATATTTTCAATTGCCTAATAATTTTAAAATAGTTTAAATTTGAACGAAGTCATAGTCGTCGAAAATGTTACTAAAATGAAAATGAAGTGAATTTCTAAATATTCATAAATTTGAGGCTATATTGTTTTAAAAATAAATAATAATAAATGAACTAAAATATTAATTAAAATTGTAATTTTTTCTTTAAAAATAATTATCCCAAGATGAAATCATTTTGAATTGCTTAAGATTCCAAAAATAGTTTAAATTTGAAAAAAAATCATAGACGTCGAAAATGTAACTAAAATAATAATAAAATGAATCGCTAAATATTCATGATTTTCCATTATTTATAATTATAATAAAAAAAAGTTTCAACTTGTAGTGGAAAGTGTAATGTTTTTTAAGTTGCTTGAAAGCTACCAAATTTTGAAAAAATTGAAGAAAAAAAACAGAGAATGAATTCATTAAAATGTTTTAATATTACAGCACAGTAAAAATGACGGAAAAATATATTGCATGTAAAAAATTATTTTAGAAAATCTTAAAAAAGCACAATATCATTTTATTGAAGAGATTATTTTTTACCATTATTAAAATTTGTACTGGTTTTGTAATTCTTATTAGATATATTGTGCATATATTTTCTTATAAAAATGAATTTGTTTAAAATAGATAGAAAAGTTGTGCTTATTATTAAAACGGTTAAGGCCAAAATATTAATTTGTTCATGAGAATTGTGCAAATAATCAATAGATATTGTAAATTCGCAAAGTAGCATCGAAAAGAGTCATCGGAATGGCATTCTAAGTTGATTCCGTAAACAAATTGAGCCTATCGTTTGAAAATTTCAAAAATCTGTATTTGTTTATGAAAATTGATTAAATAATTAATAATTCTTATACTTTTGCAAAGTATAATATCAAACAGTCACCGACAAAGCATTCTTAGTTGATTCCGCTAAAAAAATTAGGCCTTTTCTTTGAAAAATAACCAAACTCTGAATTTCCTTACCAAAATAGTTCAAATAAATAAATCATAATTCTTTGGAATTTTTAAAGTATGATAGAAAAGAGTCATCGCAAATATATTCTCAGTTAACTCTACAAAATTGAGCCTACTCATTGAAAAACAAGATTTATGATAAAAAAATCTTAGTTTTAAATAATTAATAATTATTGTGAATTTTCGAAACATCACGAAAAAAACTCATCGAAAAGACATTCTTAGTTGATTCCATGAACAAATTAAGCCTATTCGTTAAAAAATAGAAAACTCTGAATTTCCTTACAAAAATTGTTTAAATCATAATTCTTGGGAATTTGCAAAGCAACATAGAAAAGAGACATCGCAAAGATATTCTCAGTTAATTTTTAAAACAAATTGAGCCTATTTGTTGAAAATAGACAAACTATGAATTTGTTTATAAAAATTGTTAATATAAAACTTTTGGGAATTTTCAAAGCACCATAGAAAAGAGTCATGGCAAAGATATTATTAGTTAACCTGTTTTTAATTGAGCCTATTCGTTGAAAAATAGACAAACTCTGAATTTTTGTATGAAAATTATTTAAATAATTATAAAATCTTGTAAATTTGCAAATTATCATATCAAACAGTCACCGAAAAAGCATTCTTAGTTAATTCCGTTAAAAAAATTAAGCCTGTTCGTTGATAAATAGCCAAACTGTGATTTTTTTTTAACTGTCAAATAGCATTTTCTTTTAAGTAACAGTAATAAATCTTTTATGTCTCGCACATTCTATGCCAAAACTCTGGATTTCAATGAGGTAAAAATTCCCAATCCCGAAAAGAACTTTTGTTAAATAATTTGTTTATAACGTAATAAACAATTTTTTTAAAATCATTCTTAACCACTGGAAATAATTTACAGATAATTTCAGCACAGATATAAAAACTTTTTTGATAAATCTGAAAATTAACAAAAATGGTACTTCTGAAAAGTTAAACAAAATGTAAAGTTAGGTTTTAAATAAAAAATTAACAAAATTTATTATAAAAAACTTCAACACAAATTTTCCCAAATATCAAAAGCTTTAATTAAAAAATATAAACGGTGCTCAAAATTTGGAAATTTTCAAACATTTTGAAATGTAAATGAACTATGATTAAAACGTTAAATCTAAAACGAAGTTTTTTAAATACGAATAAAATATTACAAATGATAATGAAAAGCCTTCTTTTAAAAAAAATAGTCATAGGAATCGTATATGTGATGACATATAAGTGCATATACTTCCCCTAAGCTTCTTATGAAAACAAACATCTCGAGTTCAAATAACACAGATCGCCCATCGTCGATGAGATCGCCTTATAGTTATTTAACTGGATAGAACTGGATTGAAAGGAAAACTAAACACTGAAATGAATGAAATCAGATTTTCAATTGCGTAAACTTTCAAACTTTGATTTTGAATAAAAAATTGACCAAATTTATTATAAAAAATCCAAACACAAATTTTCCGAAATGTGAAAAGCTTTAATTAGAAAATATGAACGGTTATCAAAATTTGGAAATTTTCAAACATTTTCAAATGTTGATGAACCATGACTAAACCGTTAAATCGAAAATGAATGTTTAAAAATACGTGTGCGCGGTCTGGTGCACCCAGATCGTCGACTGACGACTGTTAGTTATTTTGGATGTTGGCACAATTAGAATTTTAAAAAAGTTCTTTTAGAATACGTGCTAAACTACCTGGTGCACGACCAGGTGCATCTGGATCGTCGACTGATCATTGGTACTTATGTTGGCTGTCGGAGCAATTTACATTTTTAAAAAGTTCTTATAGAATACGTGCTGAACTACCTGGTGCACGACTCGGTGCACCCGGATCGTCGACTGATCATTGGTACTTATTTTGGCTGTCGGAACAATTTAAATTTTTAAAAAGTTCTCGTATTATACCTGCTAAACTACCTGGTGCACGACCCGGTGCACCTGGATCGTCGACTGATCATGGGTACTTATTTTATCTGTTGGAACAATTTAAATTTTAAAATAGTTCTTGTATAATACGTGCTAAACTACCTGGTGCACGGCCCGGTGCACCCGGATCGTCGACTGATCATTGGTACTTATTTTATCTGTTGCTACAATTAAAGTTTAAAAAAATTTATCGTAGAATACGTGCTAAACTACCTGGTGCACGACCCGGTGCAAGCAGATCGTCGACTGATCCTTGGTACATATTTTATCTGTTGTAACAATTTAAATTTTTAAAATGTCCTTGTAGAATAAGTGTTAAACTACCTGGTGCACGAACAGGTGCATCCGGATCGTCGACTGATCATGGGTACTTATTTTATCTGTTAGAACAATTTAAATTTTTAAAAAATTCTTGTAGAATACGTGCTAAACTACCTGGTGCACGTCCCGGTGCACCCAGATCGTCGACTCACCACTGTTAGTTATTTTGGCT
>CAKNWW010334766.1:0-16185 GCA_932074435.1 Andricus kollari
CCGTAATTAAGAGTTTATTTATGCAAACCTCGTTACCAGTTGGCATTTAAATAAGAATCAGGGAATGGAGAGAAAGCTCTCTTTCATTTCGTTACTACTGCGGTTGAACCAAATCACTTTTCACAACATGTATTTCTTTTATCTCAAGTTTTGGACTACATTATTAACTGGAATTGAATTAAATCGATTGTATTTAAAAAATGTTATTGCAATCTGTAGCAGTAACGAAATGTAGCAAAAGTTTCCCTCGGTTTCCTGAACTTGAAACAGTATTAAGTGTTCATTTATAATTGTGTATTCAAAAGTTTATTGATGAAAACCTCGGAATATTTATGTAAACCCCTTAAGGCACATATAATGCCTTAAATTGCATTTAAAAATATTTTTTATATATTGAAATAACATTATTATTAAATATATTACAGTACAAGTCCGATAAGTTTCCGTCCGATAAGTGTACACTCCATTGCGTATCATTCTTACGCATGCGCGCACCTGATATTGTGCTACTAGAGGGGGCGTTCGATAAGTCCGCAATTCCTGGAATTTTTCGCCCCTGCAGCCCCGAAATGAGAAACTTATCGGACTTCTACTGTACTTACTTTTTATTTTACATTTATATAAGTTGCATACATTTTAATATTTTATATTTAACAGATTATGCGTCAGATCTGCTAGCGATATGCGTAGCAGATTATGCGTCAGATTCTGCTAGACATATACCAGGCGATTTATGACGCATATGTCTCATCAGGTGAGAGCACAAACTGCGCGTCGATCCGCAGATCTGCATGCGCATACGCCATCAGTATGCTAACAGAATGTTATCTGGGAAGAGTAACGTAATTTTACGAACGCGTGTACTGAAATCGAAATTGTATAATAATACATGTTTCGTAACATTCAGAGACTGAAGTAATTTTTTCCATAGAATTAAATAAATTATTTATATAATATACAATAAATATCTTTACTAAAAAGTAAGTTCAGAACTGAGTCAGATAAAATAAGTTCGGTGAGTCTGTTTTAAAAATCATCTATTAAAGTTTACAATTTAAATGAAAATGAGTCTAATGGCTGATCAAAAATTATTTTATATTTTATTATATCCTTAAACTATTAAATTATCAGGAAAATAATAAGTAAGTTTCTTATTCGTGTTAATTTACTAATTCTTCAGAGTGACCAACTAATAAATTATTATTTAATGTTTAAATTGCTTCTTAGTTTCCTCTCTTTCTAGTATAATCGAATCTTAAGTATAACGTAACGGAAGGAAAACTCACATTACGTTGGAATAATATTTTCATAATGAGAAAATTGCATTCACACTATTGGTACTGACTGCTCTATGCTTTTTGGGTTATGTTATCAACAAAGAGTATCGAAAAGTTTTTCTAACTGGTGTGAATCTCATTATGGTAATATATATCCAATGTACCTTTTTTTCTTTAAAGCTGCTTATTTCCCTAAATATTATATATACTTTATTAATCTCATGGATCTCACGAGACAAACATACGAAATAGCTCATTATGATTCCTTAACAGAATTCTCTTGGCACAGTTAGTGAATTTCAAAGCACAGTATTTTTCAGGTATCCTTATTATTAGATTTATTTAATATTTTTGATCATTTAGAAATCTTGAATCAAACCTAATCAGCTCCCTGAAAAATTATACTTGTTTTGAAATTCACTTACTTTGCATAATAAAATATTTTTCACGTTACTAAAATTCCAATTACATGTAGTTTAAATTTCAACTGCATGCTTGAAATTTCAATTACACGTGTAGCTAATTTTTCATTCACAAGTAGTTGAAATTTTCACAACGGTAATTGTATAAAACTTTAACCATATGTGGTTGAAATAGTCAATAGTCTTCTTTATAATTAATAGGTGTACTCTCGCAACTGTTATGTATTTCTAAAAAATCCCTCTTGCTGAATCAATTATTCAAAAGCAAGTGTTCCTCTTCCTGAATCTATTATTTCAAAGTCATTATTCCTTGCTGAATTTATTATTTAAAAGCAAGCGTCTCGAGTTTCCGGGATACTCAGTATTCCATGCTTGGATTTTATGCACTAAACTTATTTAGGATTATATATGTTACAGTCAATGTCGGAAATCAGTCATTGTCGACAATTCCTAGTCAATGTCGACATTGACTGCTGGCGTCGGTCATTATCGACATTAACTAGTCAATGTCTATGCCCGAAACTAAAGTTCGGAAATTTCCAACATTCACCGGCCATTGTCGACAATGACTGAAGCCCAGCGAACAATGTCACTTCGCTTCAATTTGTCAGAGCTAGGGGCAGGTACGTGAAGTTATCCTTTAATGATACTTTGCTATATATTGTTTATACAATTTTTAGAAATAAATGTGTTGTAGTGTTTGACTCTTTCTCAGTCAATGCGCTTTAGAATTGTACACACGGAACCAAATACAAATGGCTTCCCGATGACAAATTGACAACAATTCCTAAATGTTTAAAAAAAATTTTATAAGCAAATTCATCAATTGGATATGTTACAGTTAATAGACTCCATTTTTTGTATGGAATCCAAGGTTTCTTTGCTCTCATAATTTGCGAATTGATGGTGAAACAGTTAAGAGACTTTTTCATACGAATTATTCTAAATCACTATAAATAATTTTTTTATTGTTCCGACGTACTGAAAATTATCGCGAAATAATTCTAGCATTGATCAAGGACCTTTTTTGATAAATTTGAAAAACTTAAAAAAATGGCAATTCTGAAAAATAAGAAAGAAACCTTAACTTTTTTGTTTAATATAACATTATTTTACAAAAACTAAACACAAATCTGTTGGGGTATCAATCATTTTTAATTAATAAAAAGGCTAAATATACGAAAACGAAGGAAAATAAAGCATAACAATTTTCCATAAATAAATATTTATTAGGGAGCCAAACAATAATTTTGGATAAATAACTCGGGTTATTTAAGTTACATTATACAAGTTTTAGATACAAAAGCATGGATACATTAAACTCGTTATGAAAGTAATATAATTGATAATG
This sequence comes from Andricus kollari, assembly GCA_932074435.1. Taxonomy (NCBI): domain Eukaryota; kingdom Metazoa; phylum Arthropoda; class Insecta; order Hymenoptera; family Cynipidae; genus Andricus; species Andricus kollari. The sequence continues at coordinate 3,051 of CAKNWW010334766.1, forward strand.
TTGAGATGCTTTTAATGACATTATTTGTTGCAGCATGACAAGCTACTATGGCATCTGGAATTGCACAAAACGTTGTTTGCTCTGCAGTATCATTTCTTGTTTGTGCATTTAGTTTTGCAATTACATTTGTTAACCCCTTGACCACCTGTTAGTGACATCCTTGAAGCTACCTCCCTAAGACTCTGCTCTGAACTATCTATTTCTTCTATACTCACTAGCCTTTCTTTACTTACGTTAAATTGAGATCTAGTAAAAAGCTGCTTATAAGCTCCTGCCGATGTGCCAACTTTATAAAACCCATCTTCACTTACATTTAACACTACGCCAAGCACATTTTGAGAATGAGTACGTGTGACTACGATTTACATCTAGCACTGGTACCATTCCACGATCTCCGACCACAGCAGGGGGATTTTTTTGGTCAGATGTCTTCTTCATTTTCTTCGCCTGTCCTTCTAAGTTAATTTTAAAATGTTTTCCAGCATTTTTTATTTTTGCGATTGAAAAGCACAGAGAGCAGGTGACTTTACTTCCGTAGCCTTTGTCATGATCATCAACTGAATTTCCGCAAATCACATGTACTGCTCTGCCACACTTTTTCCAGGAATGAGAATTAGCTTATGGCAAACAATAGAGCTCTGCATTTTCTCCTGCGTAACTGGTGCTTCTTGTAGCTCTACATCTAAGTTTCTTGTTGCCTAGTTTTCCTTGTCATAATTCGCAACCTTATCAACTTCTTTGCTAGAGCTTATGACGTTCTTGAGATCTTCTTCATCTTCTAGTTCCCCGATGACATCTTTCGGCAAAGATGATGAAGCCAAACCGACCCGCGCTTCGCAAGGAAACATGGCTTCGTATGAAGACATTTTAATTCCAGAATGAAATGCCCGATTTGTCATAAATTCCACAATTTTAAGACCATTTGTACAATCCGTGGTATTGTTATCAGCCATCCAAGAAGATAACATTTCTTCGACGTCACGGTTAGCCCTCTCTACTGAGCTTTGAGTTTGACTGTGACGAGGTTTTCCATTAACTATTTTAATATGTTTCCACATCGAACACAGTTCTACAATTATTTTATTCCTAAATTTTCGCCCGTTATCTGTCTGCAAAATAACTGGAGCCCCAATTATTGAAAGTATATTGAACATGTTATATGCTACTTCTTCGGCTCTTTTGGTTTGTAGAGCATTCAACAAAATGAATTTTGTAAAGTGATCCTGATATACCATGATAAATTTATATCCCCGACCAACTTGCGACTGAATGTCGATTAAATCGACTTGACCACAAGAATTTAAATCATCGGAAAAGATCGGATTAGAAACTAAACTTGTTGTTTGAAGAAACTTCTTTTTATGACATTTTTGACAAAAACTTAAATAAATGATCACTATTTTCAACGGTATATTACAATATTTCCTAGAGATTTCTTGACACATCCTATCCCTTCCACCGTGTCCAGTAGTACGGTGGGCATCATATAAAATATTGAACATTTCCTCGAGAGCAACATAATATTTCACACTCGTATCTGCATTTTTTATTGGCTTCATTAGTTTCTCGCGATCAGATATAACGATCACGTCATATCGCGCTAGTCGCTTGTAGTCTGATGGTGTTTTCATTTGTTTTAATTTAATTCCCTTTATGACAGTTACTAGATTTTTATAGTCCTCACAAGTCAAAATTAAATCATTAAATCGGTTCTGCATAAAGCCTTTATCATTTCCAGCTTCCATTCTTCAATATTTGGCAAAAGAGCTTTGAAAGAGTGAATTCAGCACTAATCACCCACAATAAAACATGTTTGAATGTTTAAATACCATCCCCTCGAAAGTTCGTCATTGAGTCAAATGAAGAAATTACAATTGTATTATTTTTTGGTAAAAGCGTTCAAAATTGATTTATGAAACATTTAAAACCCATGAATTTCAATAATTTTCAATTCGGAGCGATTACAATTGGACAATGAAATTGAAAATTAATTAAAGTTTCCATTTAAAAGCTTTTATAATTCTAGAATTGCATATTGTTATTATCTAACAAAATTGAAATTGATTTATAATAACTGGAAAAATGGGTAATTACCAATAATTGTGATATCAAAACTTTTCCTGATTTGAATTTGGAGATTATAGAATTTCCTTTTTCCTAAGTTTTATCCTTGAATATATAAAATTAAAAGAGAATTTTTTAAAAGTAACTGCATTACATACTCATTAGAATATTTGATTTTCCAGGTCGAAATATTTCGAGTTTTGTTCAGAACAGGTACACTTCACACTAGGAACAGCCCGAAACAACGAATTTCCCTTTTTCTCAACACAAATTAGCTTTTTTAATTAATCGCACGAGAAGAACAGTAGCCATACATAATTTACTGACAGAAATATTTAAACAAATAATATAAACTCTGATTATTTCCCGCCGATGTAAAATAAATTAAGGAAACTTTTCTAATTTAAATTTGTAATTGTCACAAGTTTATAGGAGATTTTTTTCATAAGTTTGATCGTCAGATATAGAGAAATTGAGAAAGGATTAAAAAAATTATTATTTCAATTACTTGCCAGTTATGGTATTTGATTTTCGACGTTAAAGTATCTAGATTTTTCTTCAGAACAGCAACACTTCACTTCACAAGGCATTAACGTACACTAAATGTCAACTAAATAAATTTTTGACTTAAAAACATGACACCTTTAAGTACCTGACCAATAATGAATCATAGATTTAGGAACCTACCTTCCCTAACTGCTCCCAGCTTTGATGAACTGAAGCAAAGTGACATTGACCGCTGGGCTTCAGTCATTGTTGACAATGACCGGTGAATGTTGGAAATTTCCAAACTTTAGTTTCTGAGATAGACATTGACTAGGAACTGTCAACAATGACAGATTACCGACATTGACTGTAACATATAAGAGTACATATTAAAGAACATCACGTCTCACCAATTCTCTTTATTCATATGAATTCCGTGCGACTTGAGTGGAAATAATTTAGGATAGACTTCTAATAAATACGTTTCCCTTTTATGATGTATAATTTACGTCCATATAATATCCTATTTCTAATACGCTATATATTTAATGTTACGCGCCTGAAGCAAGGAAACCTAATGTTTTTACGGCTCTGATCTACCTGTGCGCCTGAACCCAAATGGAGAAAGCTGATCCTTGTCGAGTATGATGTAAACTCGACCAGCGACCGTGTTTGATCGAAAGACGAAGAAAATGACTATTTCTCGAAATGTAATTTTTAATGAAAACTCTCATGTGGATTAACTTAGGAAGAATGCATTTTTTATTCCTTTGGGATGTTAGAATATCGTACCAGAATCTCGTGCTTCTATTGGCTATCAAGCCAATCTCGTTGAAGTAGACACTCCATAAACCTTCAATGACGCTATGATCAGTCATGATGCAGAAAATTGGAAAACTGCAATAAAAGAAGAATTGGAGGCGCTGAAGAAGAACAGCACGTGGAAATTGGTTCCTCTACCAGCGGATAAGAAGAGTATTGGACCAAGATGCATTTTTAAGGTGAAAGAGATTCACTTGGAGAAATTTAACGATACAAGGCAAGAGTAGTTGCCAAAAGTTCCTCTAAAGTTGAAGGAATCGTAACTGTTAAAATAAAAATAAAAATAGTCCAATTTAACATAAAAACAGCATTTCTTCATGATGATTTGGCAGAAGAGGTTTGCATGGATAGCCCGGATGGTATCACAAATTCAACGGAATCAGTATGCAGACTGAAGAAGTCACTACTCGATTAGATATCCAGTTCTCTGTGAATTTAATGACTAGATTTCAAAGCAGCTATGGTTTTATCTATTGGTACGCAGTAAAGCGTGTATTTAAATAATTTAAGTAAACACAGAATTTAAGGATAATGTACGAGAGGAACGACAGAAAATACGTTTTTGTTACTTGGTTGCATCAAGTGTATTGTAAGAAGTGGTGTGGTTGAGGCAATTCTCGTCTGAAATCGGTAGAAATCTAACAAGTGCGACTACATTGTTTATAGACCACCAAAGTGTTATGAAGTTGATTAGAAATTCTGTGTTTCACAAACGTACGAAGCACATCGATGTAGCGTATCATTTTGTGATCGATAAATTTGAGAGTGGTGTGCTTGATATGAAGTACGTTTCAACCTACCCCGAAGCAACTGGGTGACATTTTCACTAAAGCGCTATCAAAACCTGTGTATCAAAAGATTCGCTCTTTGGTTGATATGCGTGCTTTGTGAGTGACTAAGATATTTCAGATTTTTGTTCTGTGTTTGTAAATTATAAGATTCGTTCTTTATTTGAATTAAACACTCTCAAGCGATTTCTCTAATATTCAGATTTGAATTTCTTTTGAGTGTTTCATGCACACAAGGGAACATAATGTTGTCACGACCCTGATCTACGTATCCGCCCGCACTATCTGCTGACTGCTGCTCTTGTATTTTCAATTTGTTCGTTGCTACGTGCCCGACAAGTTAATATTCTATAAGGATCTTTAACTCTCCACCATACGACGAATCACTACTTAAGATGAACATGATTTCGACTCGCAAAATAAATTTCGCGCATAAAGTTAGTAGTTGGGTGTACAATATCACAATGAATAATGCAAGCAATAAAATAGCCTCGGAATGGACTGAAACTTTGATTGACGAAATGCATACACGCGGTAAACGTAAAGGTCAAGTTTCAGGCGATAAATGGAGACTGGGTGTTTGGAACGCTGGAGGAGTGAATTATATTAAGGTAAGAGAATTACGAGAAACTATGCACGTAAGGAAGCTAGATATTTTATTTGTACCTGAGACAAAGAAAAAGGGATGCGAAGGTAGAAACATAGAAAATGGGGTGTAGAAAGGCGGTTTTGAAATATGATCAGGAGCAGACAGCGAATCACATGGTAATCAAGGGGTCGGTTTGATTATGAATTAAAAAGCAAGACAGCATCTCAAAGATGATGATTTTTTATCTTCCAGAATATTGTGGGCTGGAATGAAGGTAGGAATCAGAAGATTATTTATCATAGCGTGATACGCTCCAGTTTATAGTGATCCAAAAGAAGTCAAAGAAGCCTTCTGGACACTTTAAATGATACAATAAGTACTTGCGATCATGGTCAAGAATAATTCTGCTAGGAGATATGACCGGATGGGGGCTTCCAATGTCAGGATACAGATACAGAAAGGGTGCTAGGTAATTTTGGGGATTCAAGGAGAAATTATAACGGGAAAAAATTAGTTAGCTTATGCTTAGAAGAAGACCTTTTTATTACAAATACTTGGTTTCGACATAAATGAGTAAAGGAAATAACCACAGAATAATTGACTACGTTATTGCGCATGAAAGACTAAGAGAACTAATCAAAGATACAAGAGTCATAAGGGGTTCTGAATGCAATACTGATCATTACCTTCTAGCCTCCAAAACAAACTTAGGACGAGGATGGAGAAGAAAGAAAACCAAAAAAACGAAACCAACGCGACTCAAGATTAAAAATTTACAGAAACCAGAAGTGCGAATAGATTTTCAGAATAAGTTAAACGAACGCATAAATAGGACAACTTGGGAGGCGCTTATAAGCAATAAAGATATGGAAGGCGCATGGACTATGCTACGGGATATCATTGTTAAAACTGCGACTGAAGTGCGTGGTACGGCGGTTATAGGAAGAAAGTCTGGGGATGCATGGTGGGATGATGAAATTGAGTCAGCCCGACAAGAAAAGAAAGAAGCGCACAAGAGAATGTTGAAAATCACAGGTCTTAGCGATGAGGAGAGAAATACGCTAAAAAATGATTACAGACACAAAAATAGGAAAGTTAAACGACTAGTCAAGGAAAGAAAAGATAAAATCAGAACAGAAGAAAATACGAAACGACTTTGAAGGAAGCAAGAAAGTGATATTTAAATCTATGAAGGAAACTAAAAATTCAGAGTTTGTCATTATGAGAAACAGCAAAGATGAAATGCTATATGATACATATGGGATAATAGACGCTTTAAAAGACTATTTTAAAGAATTATTAGGAGATGGAGCTATAGAGCACCAGAACTGTGATATATGTAGAACATAATGCATCAGAAAACTCAACTGGTGTAGACAGTATTAGCGCTGAAATACTGAACAATGGTGGCGAGTACATACATATAAATACTGGAAAAAGTCTATTATTGTCCCAATATACAAAAGAAAGAAGATAAAAGCAACTGCAATAATTACAGAGGTATCAGATTATTAAGTGCCGTAAGTAAAATATGCTTAAAAACACTTATTCGTAGGGAAGTCCTCATAAAGTACGGAGTCAATAGATGGCTCCTACAAGCAATATAAACAATATATGCAGGTAGCAAAGCAAGTGTAAGGGTTGATGCGAAAATGAGTGGTTCGATATTATGCAAGGCATTAAACAAGGGTGTGTTATGTTCTTATGACTATTTATCATATTTATGGACAAATGTCTAAGAACGGCCCTCTTTAACGAAGAAGGTGTGGATCTCGAGACAGTGGGGGTACGTGGGTTAGCTTTCGCAGATGGCAAGTTTGTTATGTAAGAATCGATCGAAAACATACAAAGAATATTGAGTAAACTAGATACAAGCATGAATAACATCGGCATTAACATCAAAATTAATGTAAATAAAACAAAAATCATGGTATTTGAATAAAAAGGTGAGAAAAAATGTGCAACATTGGCCTGAGTGATGAGAGATCAGAACAAGTTGATAAGTACGTATATCTGTGTAGCCTATTCACTAGTGATGGGAAGATAGATGAGGAGTTGGATAGGCACATAAACGAGGGTAAGAAGGTTATCGGTAGAGCAGGGTCCATTATCAGAAGTAAAAACATATCAAAAAAAGCTAAAATGCAATACATAATTCTATATTTGTACCGAATCTACTATACGGTAGCAAGACATGGGCCTGTTAAGAAAAGGACAAGAACAAAATTATCGCGATTGACATGAACTTTTCACGCAAAGAATGCGGGAAAACAATGATGGACGAAGTGAGAAATGAAGTAATCATCAAAGAATGTGGTGCAAAAGAGACAATAGTTGACATATGGGAAAGAAATCAATTAAGATGGTTCGAACATGTTGAAAGAATGAAAGATAAATGACTAACGAAACAAGTGTATAAAGGTAAAGTAAATCGCAGTATGTCCAGAAGCAGACCGCGGAAAGAATGGTTAGAATGTGTCCGAAAAGACATAAGCCATAGAAACACGAGAACTTGCATGTAAAAATACATGGACGTTGAGAAAGCTAGAGAAGTATGCCGCTAGAGAGATTGATCAGCAACCTGGGTCGGAGCAGTATTGCGGAACGAACGTGTTATTTAAATAAATAACACGATAATTCTAGATCTATCTAAAAAATCTATACCTTATACCTATCTACACATTACTCCTTTCCAACCGAGCGAGCCACGCCTACTCCGAAAGGGAAATGGCTTAGTGGTATAATAATAATAATAATTTTTGCAGTTTAAGCCCAGGACTCTGTAAATTGATAAAGTTAAAATAATTGTTAATGTGTCATATGTGGTAATTCAATATTTCCTTTACATATGTTTCGATAAAAATGTTATGGATTACAGTATCTGAGTCTTGTAAATCTTTATGAAAGCATGTTTGCTCATTAACTTGTTTTTAACAAATAAACAATTTTTCATGTTTGCTCACCAATATAAGTAAGTATTCCTAAAAAAATTAGCACTGCTCTTGAACATTTTTGAGCAATTATACAAACTAGAAGACTTGAATTTTCGAGAATACCTATTTTTCACTTTGTTATTTAACCAAATAAAAACATAACATTCTTTATAAAAAGTCGGCCTCCAACAAGTTAGTCTAAATTTAGTGTAGAATCGATCTTAAAAAACATTTAAAATCGGTTGGGAACTGTACAAATTTTTAAAATAAAAATTACATTTTTCTTGTGGAATATACAGAAAATTACTTAGCAATAATTCTTTGCTATCAGTTGATAACAATTTATGATTTATTAAATAAACTTAATTACTTGTTAAAATCCCATATGATATACACTAACAAAAGTGGATCATTATCGATGTTCCTAAAAAAAAAATTTATTACCAGATGATTACGCTAAAAGAATAAAGTTGAAATGCTGAAAAATAGTCAACGAATGCATTTATTAATCAAATATGTTTAAACAATGATGAAACGTTATCGATTTATAGCAAGAATTATTTGCTAAATAATTGGCCGTAGATGCCGTAAAAAATCGGGATTTGATTTATAAATGGATAACATGATGAAAATTGTTTTAAACAATTGTTTTTAACAATAAAGGTTCATCACTATCGAAATGTCTTTAAAAATTTAGATGTTAATTATTTACAGTTGGTCGCGTTGTAAGAACCAAGTTTCTACATCCGAAAATAGAAAAATAGTGCACTTGTTAATTAATATTGTATAAACAATTATTAATTGTTATTGAATGACCAAATATCCCGGGTGGAAAAAATGTTGACAAGAAATCAGAATATTTCTGCAACTGCAATTTTTTGAAATATCACAAGTTTTATATCACATGATATAATGTAATTTAGAAAAGTTCGATTTCAACGTTTTTTTCAACGTTAAGTTCCATTGTTAACGTTCTCAATTATGAAATCATTTTTTTAAACAACAATTTTGCCAAAAAACTTTTTCAGTTGATCCACTGTAAATATAAATTAATTACTCATTTTGTGAGCTGAACTGTAGTTCAAGTATTACAAATTGAACAATAATTGAGCATACAGGACGATTCAATTCCATACTCTATTAAAATATTGCTTGAGACAAAAGTATTCCATTTTTTAACGTTACAGTTTTGATTGTTCTATTTAATACATTTTTAATCTGTGAGTGAAATTACAGAATTTTGATGCACACATAACAACTGAACAATTATTAATTTGGAAAATTTCCATCTCTATCCTTTTCTATCCATTAGACAATCCAAAATTTCGTCTATATTTTTTAATCTCTATTTTTCTATCTAATTGAATCCTTTTCTATCTTTTCTGAAATATAAGATAACCATATCCATCCGAATACTGGTTGTTCTATCCAAACGAATCCTCCGCTTATCCACCTCTATCCTTTTCCATTCATCAGGTAATCCCAAATTTTGTCTAACTTTTTCAATCCTTGTCTTTCTATCCAAGTGAATGCATTTCTATCTTTTCTGAAATATAAGATAGCCCTATCTTCTTGACTCCCAATTTCTATCTAAATGAATCATCTGCTTATCCGTCTCTATCCTTTTCCATCCATTAGGGAATTCCAAATTTTGTCTATCTTTTCAATCCCTTTCTCCGTATAAAATTAAATCTTTTCCTATCTTTTCTCAAATATAACTCAGCCCTATCTTTCCGAATTCCAGGCTTTCTATCGAAATGAATCCTCCGCTTATCCACCTTATTATTTTCCATCCATTAGGCAATCCAAAATCTTGACTATATTTTTTAATCCCTACTTTTCTATCTTATCGAATCTTTTCCTATATTTTCTCAAATATAAGTCAGCCCAATCTTTCCGAATGCCAGTCTGGCCATCGAAAGGAATCCTCCACTTATCTACGTCTATCCTTTTCTATCCGTTATGCAATCCAAAATCTTCTCTATCTTTTTTAATCCCTATCTTCCTATCTAATTGAATCTTTTCCTAAGTCTTCTCAAATATAAGTCCGCCCTATCCTCACGAATCCCAGTCTTTCTATACAAATAAATCCTCCGCTTATTCACCACTATCCTTTTCTATCCATTAAGCAGTTCAAAATTTTGTCTACCTTTTCTAATCCCTATCTTCCCATCTAATTGAATATTTTTCTACCTTCTCTAAAATATAAGTCAGCCCTATCCTCCTGAATCCTGTTCTTTCTATCCAAATGTATCCTAAGTGATGGTGAATGCGAAAAATATTTAAAGTCGCTCACATCTAGGTTTGGGATCTAGGTTTGAAAGTCGAAATATATTATTATAGAAACGGATAAGAATACTACATTTTCGAGTGGATTCAAAGGGATAGTAATTAATACGATATATCGCGGATAGAAATGGATAAGAATATTTAAATGCGGTATGTATTCAAATGGATAGAATTTAGAAATAAAGTAGGTGTAGGAAGGGATATGACTGATAAATATTTGGCGGATTAACATGAATAGAAAAGGATATAAATGTGGCGGATTAAATCATTGATAGAAAGCGATAGGTAATTTGACAAGAAGGGATAGAGTCAGGGATACAAAGAGATAAGTCTACGCAGACAGGACGGCTGGGGCGTAGAAAGAAAAATATAGCGATTGTGGGATGCAAAGTGTGCATTTGAGAAGGGTTGAATATCTCTTTTTTTCTATCCATACTATCCATCTTAGTGCGTACTGATAAAGCAGCGGAACGGCGTTGACCCCTGGAAACTTTTAAAAAAAGTTTCGAATTTTAGTTTTAAACTCATATATTCTTGCAGAAAATTGAATTGCTTATCTATTTTCTCTCGATAGAAAAGTTTTAGCTTTTGCCGCTTTCCAAAAAAAACCCGAAGACCCCGTTTTATTGAACAGTAAGTTATATTTCTCTGCAACACGCTTTACTTCAGCTAATTTTTATTAGTTATCAATGAAATTTACAGAAAATATTCTGTGTGATATTGTACGACTGGTAGAAGAAATAATATATGAAAATTTTGGTTTAAGCAAAAGTTTTCATCGTAGACATTGCGTAAATCATTCATTCATATCTTTAAACTCGTGAAAAGTCGAGCGAATTTTGACCAACAAAAAACTTCCAGTGAGAAAATTGTTCAGAAAGGTATAAATATGTTTTCTACGACAATAATTATTTAAGATAAATCATCATTAAGAAATTAGGAAGCTTTTATGTCGGCCGCGCGGCTTGTTTATTCATACGTATTTATCAACTTAACGCATGCCACTGTGTACCCAAAAGCACTTTTTTGACCAAAATTGCTCGACAGTTCAATTTTCAAAAAAACTTTGATGTATTTTTTAAAAACTTATTGTAAGGATTGCAGGCATAACGAGCAACTGCTAGTAAATTATTACAGCCAAAGAAACAGTGTTTGTTAACCAACAAATATATTTTTTTCGATTCATTTTTTAACCTTTAATTATGGACTTGCGGTCTCACAGACAATGGTTCTGATATGTGGGTCCCTCCTCTCCCTGGACTTCCTCGAGCTCGCTTTTATTAGTAACCTTAGTTTTAGTTGTGCTTTCACCGAGGTAGGTGAAAAATGTGTGATCCTGCATGTAATAGGAGAGTAATATCAAGAGCACGTCCACGGTATCGTCACAATTTTATATTTCTTTTGATATGTGGGTCCCTCTCCCACTTTTGTAAAAAATTATTGATACTAAAAAATTGATAGAATTGATAACAAAAACTTCTTTACTCATTTTATACACCACGCTTAAATATTTATATTGAGCATTTGACTGCGAAGAAGAAACTTCTCGCGGGCATAGTACGCGAATCATAATTCCTATCGTTTAAATTTTTTCTCGTGAAACAGTTATCTTGATTTCACATTTTATTTTATTTTTTTTAAGTTTTCAAGCCCTACAAAACCTCTGCAAACATCTTCTCCTCTTTACATTGTTTATGGTTTTAATGTTAGGAAATAAAAACACCGGGGTGCGAACGCGCGCTTTGCGCGCATGCATTTGCTGCTAGTACCTGAATAAATATAAATTTGTTTAAACAATATCATACTCAACTAGTTTCTGAACGAAAACACTGATACTAGAATTTTTTAAGCTTTTAGTAATGCAAGTTTATTACCTGTGAATATATACAAAAATAGGAAATCCTCCTTTTTCTATTGATTCAATTAAAAATTTTAATTCAGTCTGAATTGATTAAAGTATTTTGAAATCTGCTGATATATAGTTTAACAAATCCAGAAATTATTTAAAACCGTGTAGTGCTTTGTAGAAAAATACAACCTGAAATATCAAAATATATTATAAAAAACTTACCATACTTGGACACAATGGAACATTTGTATAATTTTGCAATATGTTTAGCAGAAAAACAATGAGTACTCTCTAAATCTGAATTCGTAGAAAACTATTAATTGGTAGTAGTTTTCTACTAATTCAAATAGTGTCGATTCGTTTACTAGTAATTAGTAAAAATCTACTATTTCAATGAGTAAGAATAACTGACTAAATGAATTAGTAAGTATATCTACTAAAGGAATTGGTAATGCTACTACAAGTAAATTAAAAAACTTATTTTAAAATGAAGAGAATTTTATTAAAATATATTAATCTATGAATTTAAATAATAATTCAAAGAAATTTCCATTTTATCTTCTTATAATTGAAACTCAGCGCGTATTTAGGTCAAATTAATGTGGGTCCTGTATTCAATTAAATTTGAACCGCGTTTCAAATTCCCAAAGATCATAGTAAAAATATTTTATTTTAAACAAGATAGGTGCATTTTTAACCAAATAGTTGGATTTGGAACCAACAAGATTAAATTTCTACCAAAAAAGATTAGTTTGCAACAAAATAATGAATTCTCAACCAAATAGTTAAGAAATTCATTTTCCAGAAAAAAAAAACTTTTAAACAAATAGTTTCATTTTCAGTTAAAAAAAATTAATTTTCAACACAAAAAATTGCTGCAAAAAAAGGGAAACAAATTTTCAGCCGAAGTGATAAATTTTTTAATGAAGCGATGAGACTTTTCCTGGAATAGATGAATCTTCAACTGGAGTAGATACATTTTAAGTAAAATAGATGAATTTTTAACAAAACAGTTCATCTTTCAACCAAGTAGCTGTATTTTCAACCAAAAAGTTGAATTTTCATCTAAAATTGTACTTTTTTAAATGAAATACTTGAATTTTTAACCAAAAAGATGAATTTCCAAACAAGGAAATTAATTTTTATACAAAAAGATAATTTTCTACCAAAAAAGACGATTTTTCAACGAAATACACGAATTTTTAACGAAATATTTGATTTTTTAACAAAAAATATCAGTTATCAACATAAAAATTTAATTTTTCCGTTTCAATTTTCCGTTAAAAAAATTAATTTTCAACCAAGCTTATAATTT
>CAKNWW010334771.1:0-12295 GCA_932074435.1 Andricus kollari
GAAAAATTGTCCGCACATCAAATTTAGACAACGCATTCTTAAATATCTCCAGTGAAAATTGAACAAAAAACGTGAGCCGTGGTTGGACGCCAGGCAGAAGTGATGACCTTATCTGATTTAAATTCAAACCCTTTTTTTCCATCTTCTAAAAATAAAAAACTGGAACCTTTTCTCTGACATGAGATATAAATGGTGCTGGAAAAATCTTGCATAAAGACGTCGGCAACGAATTCTCCTCATACTCACACTGAGACTCTTAAAGAATAGCGGTATGTAGCAGTGTATAGCGGCATTCGCTCTTCTTGAAGGTCGTGGTTCGCACACGTACGTGATAATATTGTATCATATGGTATGAAAGAGAGAGTGAGAGAGAAGTGAGGGAGGGAAATGGAAAAACTGAAGAAGACATAGAGACGGAGAGGGATTTAAAGTCAGTCAGTGGGAAAAGCAAAGAAGAGACTCTCTAAAGTAAGAATTCGGGAAAAAGAAGAATATCAGATAAAATAGAAGAAGAATAAAAAATGTGGTGTTACGTCAATATATAAGATTTGTTCACCTCTGCCACTTGAGTGTGAGATACTCCTACTTCTCGCAAGCTGACTGCGTTCAGGAGAAGGAGACGAAGTTCTTGTTGAAAAACTTGAATCTGCAAGAAAAAGAAAAATATAAATGGATGGATATTTGAGTTTTGTGACAAGGTGCTTTTCACCCGTCACCTGAACATAACCTTGCCGGCACCGGCGTCTACTCAACATTAAATTGTCGAATGCTTTTTTTCAACTTAATTGGTATCGAAGAACGAGAATCCTCATTTTTGTAGGAAGCACTCAGATTTGGATATATATATGTCTGTATATCACTCTGTCCTAAGTACAGAGAGGAAGCTTTACGACTTTGGTCAGGGCCAAAGTCTCGAGATTTGATCGTTGCTTAACCATAACCTTTGGCAGTGCACTCTGTGCGAGTTTACCTTGTGTTTCTGCGCTTGATTTGTTCTTCGCCTGACCTGTCGCGGCTAAAATAGTTTTAATAATTTTCGCCTATTTTAGGTTTGATTCTCCCCGCGCAAGAGCTATGTCTGTTCATCTCTCGAATTTAGAGTTTATTGACCCTTCAGTTTCATAACTTTAGAAAGAAGCATGTTGTAACGCTACCATTTTCGTACATTTTTTGGCGCCAGCCCTTGCTCGGGACAAAGGCGATCCAATTTAACTGAAACGAGTGAGAATTTGTAAAGATACACAGAATCTATATTCCAAAAGGTAAAGGGAAACTCAGCGAACGCCAAACGCTTTAGACTAAACGATAAACTAAAGCCTCAAAAACCTCAGTCAAAAGGGTACATCTTGATGTAAAACAAGCGATACTAATTTATAGGCGAGATTACCGATTCTCGTTTGGAATTTCGGTGGTAACCGCCTTGGTCCATCTATAATAGGAACGTGCCTTGGATCTCAGGCGACCAAAAGGAATAATCCATTATATCCTTTATGAGTAGAGTCAGCTAATTTACCCCGGATGTCAGAGGGATATTTTGGACGTTCATGTGGGGACTTGAGACGTGAAGATCTGCTGAAGATGAAGGTGGGGGTGGATCTAATCGATCATTTGCGTCGATGGTGCAACTCTGCCTGACTCTCACTCGAGACCGCTGAGTTAAGAAATTTAACAAACAAAAAATTAAGACAACCCTATCTTCTTAAAAATTAAGATTAAGACCTTACACATCTGACTGAATTTTCCAGCAGGCAAATCTTTCAGGAAAATCGGATATGACATGGAATCGTCGGGAATACCATGAGGGGATCTCTAATTAATAATAATATTTCTTCAGGAGTTGGATGCTCATACATACGGGATAGGGCATCGGAAACGTGATGGGAAGAACATTTTTTGTGCATAATGTCAAAGTTGTATTCCAGAAGGAATAACAACCATCTTGCTAAGCGACCGGTAGGGTTTTTTTAGATTATGTAACCACCACTGGCTACTGTCATTTGTGTTCACGGTGAATTTATAACCCTCAAGATAATGCCTGTATTTTTGGATAAACCAAATGATCGCGAAGCATTCTTTCTCTGTCGTTGTGTATTTTTGTTCAGCATCTGTTAAAGTCCGACTAGCATACGAGATCACACATTCTTGGCCACCAACGTTCAGGGTAAGAACGGCTCCTAATCCTGTATTGCTAGCGTCCGTTTGTAATATAAGAGGTATTTCAAAATTAGGACACGTTTGAACCGATTTTTCGAAAAAGCAGTGCTTGATTTTCTCGAAAGCGGATTGCTGATCTCCCTAAGTAGGGGTTTTCGGGATCGCGGTGCGAGCGACGAAGGGAGACGGACTATCTAGGGGTGTTATATGAGCGGCAAGAGGCTTTTAGCGTTCTTGATCCGAACACGTTGTAGTGGGGATACAAGGGGTCAAAGGTTGGTTCTTTACACGGATCGGTATGACTATAGAGGTGGAGCCTAGATTTAATATTTCTTTCCACTGGGTTTCAACGAGGCGTGTCAGTTCCACAATATTGAGTGAGTAATCGCGTATCGTCTTCTTGGTCATCACTGTGCTTATTCCCAGGTCGAATACTATCTCTATTATCAGCGGCGCGTTTATTGTGCAACTCGTTCTCGGTACTAGGATCGGCAATCGATTCAAAAAATGGAAAGGGAGGGTCCGTCGCGAAACAGTACTAACCCTAACTACTTTCTGATCTAGTAGGGGGTCATTCTGAGTTCTCTTCGTAGATAGAGTTAACAGAACCCGAATGGTCAGAGCGATTTTCTTCTGTTTGACAATTTTCTCCGCGAGGAAGGGTATAGGATGGTTTAAAAGGATTTATAGTGTCTTTGCTACACTGTATGGCTTTTAACAGCCGTTCCTGCAATAGAGCGAAATTCCCATCAGTGGGTAGATCCCTCTCTTTTAATTAACAAATAAGTTCTTCCTTTTTATTATTATATACGCAGGAAGTAAATTGCTTATGATCGTCCATATTTATAACGAGTCTCAAAAAAGTTATCCGGCGATTAGGAAGAAAAGGTGTCACTTGGCGTTGTTTGGAGAGAGAGAAGTGCGATCAATGAATAAGAACGATAAGAAGTAATAATACCATAGCTCAAATACACAATAGAAATTATTTTCTCTCAACGCGAAATTGGTATACAATATAAACATAGGTGTTCATAGAAATAATCAGAATATGAGAGATAAAAAGCAAGGATGCACAGTGGTAATTATTCTCTCAAAGCGAAGTCAATATAAAATGTTACCACAGATTTTCATATAAATTATCCCGAGTGCCTGCCGTACAATTAACCGTCCAGATATCTAATTATATTTTTAATTTGGCGAGATAAGATCGATAATTAGATACTTAAAGAACCATACTAGCAAATATTTCTTTCGAAGGAAATAAAATATTCTGTAATATTCAACATTTCAAACCAACGAATGAGCTTTTTAATTTTTCAGAGACCGATTTTAGGCCCTATGTTGGGCGCCAATTGTAACGCTACCTTTCTCGCAATTTGATATTTAATAAGGAGGATTCTCTAAAGAGTTCAAATACACCCTAATAGGAATAAATGACTTTGAACAAAGCAGATAATTTTAGGATAGCTTTTTAAACAAACCTTTTATGCAACCAAGATAACCTAGATTTTTGGGCGCCAGTCCTTCGTTGGGACAAAGGCGAACAAATTTAACTAAAGGAAGTGAGAGACAGTTAAGATACACGGAATCTATATTCCAAACGGTAAATAGAATCTCACTGAACGCTAAACGTTTAAAGCTAAACGATAATCGAAAACCTCACAAACCTCAGTCAAAATCGTACACCTTAATTTAAAACAAGAGATAATAAATTGTAGTTGAGATTACCTATTCCCGTTTGGAATCTAGGCGGTAACCGCCTCGGTCCATCTTCACCATGAACAAGCCTTGGATCTCAGACGACCAAAAGAAATAATCCATTCTATCCTTTATGAGTAGAGTCAGCAATTTTTCCCCGGATTACAGAAGGATATGCGATAAAAGATATTCCAGGAGTTCATGTGGGGACTTGAGACGTGAAGATCTGCTGAAGATGAAAGTGGGGGTGAATCTGATCGATCAGTTGCGTCGATGGTGCAACTCTGCCTGACTCTCACTCGAGATCGCGGAATTAAGAAATTTAGCAAACAAAAAATTATCATGCCCTATAATCTTAAAAATTAAGACAAATTATTCAATAAAATAATAGTATAGATAAATGAATCATAAAGAAAAATAAGATTTAAAGAAAAATGTAACCAAAGAGAGGAGGGCCGAATTTTCTACTCCTCGTGTAAAAACGAGGGCCTTCAACAGAAGTGACGTTCTCCTGAAAATCGAATATATGAGTTGCAGATAATCTGCAACGTCACAACTTGGTCGGCATTTTCCTGTTGAGCTGTAATATTAAAAGTTAAAATTTGGGGTTTTACCACGCCATGTAATGTCTTTTCAATAAAACACGTGTTTGTTTACATGTAGTCTCTTCATTTTAATTCGTGGTAGGATAAACCCACGCGCTAAATTGCTTAAAATGATAAGTGGACACAAATAAACCAGTAAAGACCCTTTTTAACTTAAGTTATTGATTGGACAGTAGCAATTTCTAATTACATCTATTCAATGGTAAACGATATTTATGCAACTCTCTATTCATTAATCTTATCTGCATAATAGCCATATTCAATAACTTTATGGTTATGACCTGTGTTAGGTGACGAGTGGTCACGTAGACTCTGCTTTTAGTACGCTCGCGAAAGGGTGCCTGAGTAAAAAAATCTTCGGAATACAGGTGTATTTCTACCTGCTTGAAGAAGAGACAAGGAAGTTTCTCAAAATAAGCGTCAAAGTTTTCAAATCTGGATTTTTCAAGTTATAGGAGATTTATTCTCAACGAATTTTATTGTAGGGGTCTAAATTCCCTCTAGCTGGCGAAACGTTTTCAGGGCTGGCTTTTCAAGCTTAGTTGCTTTCTTAACCAGGTAAGGGAGTCAAATCCCGCCTGCTTATAAGAAGCTAAGTATTTGACGAACAAGTCGTAAATTATAAGATCTAAGTACTTCGAACAGTTTACACGGTAGAAAATAGGCTCTATGCCAAAAATATCAAGTTTTTATATTTTCTAAAACATTTTTCAATCGTAAGCTTTTCGGAATATTTTCGTTTATATTCTATTTAGCAAAAAATGCTGTTTGTAAATCTCGCTACTCGTATAAGAAAACTTCCCGTAGGAAAATAAAGTTTGTGTCTTAAACGGCACGCACAAAGGACTCAGAAAGAGGGATCTCTTATGAACCGGATTGGGAAGTCAAATTCCGTCCGCTCCTAGAGGGTCTTTCCTTTACCGAAAGGATTTGTGGAGTTGCTCGGGTAGAACCATCGCAACTCCCTTATAAAGTCGTTATACCTCTCTTTTTTTTCTTTCTTCTTGGTTATGACGTTTTTGTCAGCTGGTGCCGACAATTCGATAACAAACATGGTTCGTTCCTCGAAGTCAAGGAGAACTGTGTCAGGCCTTGAGTGCGCAACAGAAACAATTGTCGAGAATATGAAGTTCCAGTATATGCGGCATTTCTCATTTTCGACAATTGACTCTATTTCCCTGGGAGCGTTCAGCGGAGTGGTATTTGGGCTAATGCCGTATCAGTGTCAAAGATGGTAATAAAGCACTCTTAGTACCGCATTGTGCCTTTGAATGTAGGTTGTTCCCACATCTGTTGAACAACTAGATAGCATGTGTCCTAGATTCTCAGGGTGTGCATGACACGCTCTGCAGCTATCATCGGGAATATCTTAACTCAATATGTGGCGACGGTATGCTAA
This sequence comes from Andricus kollari, assembly GCA_932074435.1. Lineage (NCBI taxonomy): Eukaryota > Metazoa > Arthropoda > Insecta > Hymenoptera > Cynipidae > Andricus > Andricus kollari. Next base: position 5,857 of record CAKNWW010334771.1, read on the forward strand.
AGTGGAAATGACACCGTCTTGACATGCGAAAATGGAACCCTTCGTGTCCGATTTCAATTCGGGTGATTTAGGCAAAGCAAATGTTAGCTCATATGACATCGACTGATCCTCCACTTTTCTGTGGTAGATGCCGTGCATCTTCTTCTCGAGGAGCTGTTCGCGGAAGGTTTCTCCTCTGCCTGCTTAATTCGAGCCTTCACCAGTAAGTACTCGAGATGGATAAGATTTGATACACTTTGCTCATCCCAGATATTGAAGTTAAGGCCGAGTGTTTCAGCAGCCTCCTCCGCTGCTTTTTACAGAAACGTCCCTTTTTTAGATGAAAGATCTTATCGAGTCAGCTTATTTGTTTCAAAATAACACTACTTGGTTGAATTTTGAACTAAATCGCAAATTTTTGTATGATAATACTATTTTTGAAATGAAAACAAGTTTATACGCATTGAAAAATTGTATAATTTTTAATTAATTAATATTGTACTTACCAATAGAATTAAAGATGGCCACCAAAGTGAAGACCAGAGCATAAGCGATGTCCATTTTCTTCCAGTATAGAAAATACGAATTATTGTGGTCTAATAATTAATATTCTGGTTTCTAATTTGAGTTTATATAATGTATTCGTTATCTCACAACCAATAGGCACTTATGATATTTATTTTACATTCGTCAGTTGCGGGAAAATTAAACAATGTAGATAACTCGTTAAAATTGATATCACAATGTATAAATTTTTTTATCTTTAAGCGAAAGGCGAGTTTTAAGAGGAAAAACTAACATTAATTCTACAAGGTTTTGAAATCATTAAAAATACGCATATTATTCTTTCTCATTTTTTATCAACTATTGTAGAAATGGTTTAATCAATTTTTAATTTCATGATGTCAAATAATTTCAATACATACGTTAAAAACTGTAATTTGATGATTGTGAATTCTCTTTTGTTAAAGCTCCTTCGGCGTTAACGAATGCATTCTCATCACGTACCTCGTGCTTCGCACTCGATTTTGTCCAAAGTGCATTCCATCAAAAAGTGATTGATAACAAATTTATAGATCTTTTTGGGGTGGAAAAGTTTTTTATAATAATTTTCTTTCGCACCTTGCGTCATTTTCCAAAAATTTAATTTTTTTATTTATAATTATATTTTTTATGATTGAAACCAAAAACGAATTCAATTATTCTGGTGAAAACTAATTTTTTAAAATAAAATTTATCAATTTAGTGGAGGTTTTATCAATTTAGTGATTTCGTAGATTCACGAGGTCATATGTTTACATTCAGACATAGAAATATTTATACTAATATTTTAGTTACATTTTCGACGACTATGACTTCCTTCCTGTTTTAGTTATTTCTGAAATCTGTGACAGGGTAAAATTTAACTCACCTGTCACTTCAAGTTGATACCCATATTAGATGTTTTCTTTTAATTTTGAATCCATTCTTCATTTAGATTATTTACTCCGTACATATTCTGTTTTTATGTTACCTAACTTCCATCTGTCAAATCCGAGATCGACGACAACAACAACAGAAGTCGCCAATACCTATCAACGCACCCTGGATAAAGTACCTATCACTGACTGTATTCCGGGCGTCCCACTTTACCATGGTAGCCGATTTCAATTCAAGATGGCAGGCCACGAACACCATCAGCGCCATATCACCGAGGCGTGACGTCATGATAAACTCACCATTAAGGACTCTATGGCAATCAGGGTTGAGTCGCCACGTCAAAGGATCGCCAGGGGTTCCAAAAAATTCGAATAGTTACTTTGGAATGTACGAAAACCACCAGTAACTACCCACTAACTACCTAACTATCACCATGGTAACCGCTTCCTGCTCAGAGTCAACGTTGGGTCAGTCGGATTCTCGCTAGACGCCGCCATCTTTTGCCACCCTCTAACGCCATCTCACGGAGCCGTGAAGTCACACGAGCAACCACGACTCTGGTGTTACTGAACTCAACTTATCACTAACCAGGAGACGTCAGTTAAGCGCCATATCACCAGGACATGTGACGTCACGACCTTTAAACCTTAATAAGTTGATCGGAAACCTGATGAACGGGAGCTCATTGGACGTCGAATGGATTATCGAAGAAGCTGTCTACCATGGATTGCAGCCATCATGAAGAGCTATTACCGAAAACTAAATTATGTAAAACTCGGTAATACTCGGTAACCATGTATCGTCGGACTATTTCAGATCTGGCCAGGAATGATATTGTCTTAATTATACCCATACGTGCATATATATGTATATTTATATTTGCGATTAATTGTTTAATGCACCAATGAAAGCTTTTTTTTACGCGCATGCGTACTCCCGTCTGGTCGAGGTTAGGTCAGTTGTCACATTTAGCGCTACGAAAACGTTCAGAACGAGTCTAAATCTTCTCGAGCAAGAGTTTTGGGTGCAAATCGATGCTTTTATTTGTTTAATTCTTTGAGTGTAAATCAAAATATTATTCAGTTAAGAATTTAGTAAAATCACTTGTTCCTAATTATTAGTTCGTGATTTGTTTATATATTTGGTTCAATAATGTGTTGTGAAGGACACAAGATACCACGAAATGTTTGGTTAATACTTCACATTTAATCCTATCGTAATTTTGAATTTTCCGCCCTAAATTTTGTAGCTCGAGAAGTTTAGAAACATTTCAAGACTCCCTAAATTTTGAACCCTATGATGGATTTAGACTTAGATTTATAAGGATACGAGAATTTCATTACGCCTAGGTAGTCGTTGCGAAGAAAAATAGTTCTTAGTTTCAGTTAGTAACAGTTTAGTTCACAGTCCCGTCACTAGGCGCGCTGTAGTTTGAGACTCGGTAAACGTCGATCTCCGATGTAAGCTTTAGGATTTGGTGTAGAATATCGTAGTCTTAATTATACCTATTAGATTTATGTTAAATATTTCGCGAATTGTCGCTGAAATCAGTTATACCGTACTCAACGATCATTTTAGTTCATAGCTTGCCCGGTAGTTGCGCAGTGACTTAATCTATGTGAACGCGCTTTCATGAGAACACCCTTCGAGTTCACGGACTTGGTGCGTCGCATGAAATCTGTCACTTTCGTTTTTGGTCTCCGAATGGCGACACGTGCCTCTCTTTTTTTCCTCACGGATTATTGATACATTTTGGATTATTAAATTATATATGTATCACGGATTATTGGATATATTTTGGATTCACTGAGGATTATTTTCGAGATTTCGAGAGGACTGAGCCAGAGGAATTGAATTGATTTAAATTGTGCGTGATAACAGGCCTGGCTGGCGCCCACAAAACTACAAGTCGATATACGTATACCCACGCATATACGTATATAAGTACATATATGCCTTTGTATACTATACACCTCTGGAAGATATCGCCATTCGTTTGGGTGGAATAAACCAACCCTCACAAATCTCAAGCAATTGAAAATATTATTTCATCATGGGGTAATTTAGAAAACATTAAAATTATAATTATTTTTGGAATTTAAAGAAGTTTAGAAAAGTTACATAATGTGTTCATCCTTGGCTCATATATCTTTAAAGAAAACGGAGTCAACTAAGTATATCCTTCCGATGATTTTTTTATATGGTGTTTGGTAAATTCTGAAGAATTATTAATTATTTAAACAATTTCGATAAAAAAATTAAGAGCGTGGCTATTTTTTTGGATGGGCTTAATTTTTTCACGGAATTAACTAAGAATATCTTTCCAATGACTCTTTTCTATGATTCTCTGCAAATTTCAAAAATTTATTCATCATTTAAACAATTTTTGATAAACAAATGAAGAGTTTGTCTATATTTAAAGAATAGGCTCGATTCGTTTCTGGAATCAATAAGAACTGTATTTCCAATACCTCTTCTCTACGATACTTTGCATATTCACAATAATTGTTAATTATTTATACAATTTTTACAGACACCTTTGGAGTTTGTCTTCTCAATATGCTTTGAAAATATACAATAATTATGAATTATATTAACATTTTTCAATAACATAATTAAAGTTTCGCTGTTTTTCAACGAATACTAGGCTGTTCAGTAAACTCACAAGAATGTTTAATTATTTAAACAATTTCGATCGAAACATTAAGAGTTTTGCTATTTTTAAACAAATAGGCAACATTTTTCACAGAATTAAGTAAGAATATCTTTCCGGTGACTTTTTGCTATAATGATCAATATGTTTCCAAGGATTAATTATTATTTAAACAATCTTGATAGACAAATTAAAAGTTTAGCTCTTTTTTAAACAATAAGCTCAATTTGATTACGGAATGAATAAAGAATTTTCATCAAATAACTCTTTCCTAAGATACTTGGAAAATTTACAAAAATTATTAATTATTTCAACAATTTTCATAAAAATATTCAGATTTTGGGTCTTTTTCAAGAAATAAACCCAATTTGTTTACAGAGGCAACTAATATTGTCTTTCCGATGACTCTTTACTATTTGTTGTAAATTTCCAAAAATTATTAATTATTTAAACACTTTCCACTAACATAATTAGAGTTTGGCTGTTTTTCAACGAATACGCTCAATTTGCTTACGAAGTCGACTAACTAATAGTATAGACAAATAATAGTAAATTATTAAATAATATAATTTATTAAAATCATCCTTCACCTTCATATGCGTATATCATGTATTATATTTGTTTAATAGATATTTAAACAGTTGATGTTAATATTTCAAAAAAGTGATTACGAAAGAATAGACAATATATCCACTAATTATAGGAGATTACTTGTAATTATATGGTATTAATATTACAAATGAACAGATTACAATAGCGACTAAGGATTTTTAATGGTTCCCAAATAAATAATTTCCCAATTTTCAAGTTTCCTAGGATGAAAAGGTCCATTCGTTCCAAGAGCCACCATATTCCCATCAACATACAGCCTTTCGAGTTCTTTTTTCCCGTTGAAAATAAATCCATAATTTTTGGTAAGGCTCGCTTGTCCTTGTTTGTAACTGCCTGCTGGTACATCATGATACTTGATTACTTCAGTTGGGCCATGTTGGGGTGAAATTGTTTCATTATATTTCAAACCCTTAATATGAGGAATAGTGACTGGTGCCCAATGTACTTCACCCGACATGGTTGTTTCACCTGCTATCAATTCTGCAAATTCTGCAAGTCAAAGTAAAATAGAAATCGATTAATTTTTTTATTTCGATCAGAATAAATCAATTGAATTTTATATTCTACTTCTGCCCTAACGTGCTTTATTGTAAATTTCACTCCCGCAACTCTAATTTGGTGATTGTGAATTCTCTTTTGTTAAAGCTCCTTTGGTTTTAACGAACACATTCTGATCACGTTTCTCATGCTTCGCACTCAAATTTGTCCAAAATACAAAATTTTTACAATATGCAACACTATTATATCAAATGTATATTACATTTATCATCGCCTGAAACTTGACCTTTACCTTAACCGTGTGTATGCATTTCGTTTGGGTTAAGATTTTCATTTTCGTTTTTTTTTTAATTTTGAAAATGCTGTAACTCTCGCAATTATTTTTTATCAAAAAGAGTAATTCAGGGAAATTGTTCCTTTTTTTTAATACAACGAAGAACGATATGGAAAATTTTTATATTATGATAAAAAAGTGGTATCCAAAATTTTGAAAAAGCTCTAACTTTTTGAATTTGTATCCAAAATGGCTGGCTAACGAACTTGACCGTACTTTTAGGACACTAAAAAGTATACCAAAGGTTAATCCTATCTTTTAATTCTTTCAAAAGTTATCGTGCTAACAAACTAAAAATCTACAGACACACGAACACACAGACAGACAGACACATTTGCGGAAACGTGTTTTTTAGGTTCAGAAGGTCTCAAAGCGCGGACATTAGAAGGGGGGGGGGGTTTTTTTTTTTTTTTTTTTTTTTTTTTTTTGGAAAAAAATATCTAAAGAATTTAATATATATAATTATTGTTAAGGTTATTTTTTATGACCTTTTCTCTTGCGTGGTTTATTCAAACATTGAAATTTTTATATTTTTAATGCTATTTTTACGATTAAATCAAAAACAACGAGTCTTAGCAGAAAGTGAATAACAACAAATTTTCAGATCTTTTTTGAGTGCACAATTTTCGTCAATTCATATTTTTTCGTATCTTGCATAGGTTGACCGCAAAATGAAATGTTTGATTTTTGATTATTTTTTTGTGTTGTCAAAATTTGAATTTTCGATTTTTCAAGAAAATTCAATAAGTTATTATGAAGTATACCAAAGTCCAGTCCAATCTGTTAATTCTTTTGAAATTAATCGTGCTGACAAACCAAAAATCTACAGACACACGAACACAGAGACAGACATAAAATCTGTTAATTCCAATCTGTTAATTCTTTTTAAATTTATCGTGCTGACAAACTAAAAATCTACAGACACACGAACACACAGACAGACA